>JAACNH010003741.1:0-27315 GCA_019447015.1 Hymenochirus boettgeri
GAACAGACACTTTTCCAGTTGGCATATAGGCTATTCTCTCTCAGACTAGCAACATGTTTAACATGGATGCGTGTGTGAGGGCAGATCTTGAGAAAAGATTAAAATGTCATCGAGATACACTACTACAGAGATTCCCAACATATCCCGGAAAAGTCGTTTACGAATTCTTGGAACACCGCGGAGCATTACAAAGGCCAAAGGGCATTATGAGATATTCGTGTGACCGTCCCTAGTGTTAAAGGCGGTCTTCCACTCATCACCATTGGCGAATACGGATCAGATTGCATGCCCCCCGAAGATCCAGTTTGGTAAATATTTTAGCCCTTTTATTGGTCAAACAGTTCAGAGATGAGAGGGAGAGGATACCGATTCTTTATTGTGATTTTATTTAACCCACGGTAGTCGATGCAGGGTCGTAAACTTCCGTCTTTTTTTTCAACAAAAAGAACCCAGCTCCAGCAGGGGAAGTGGAAGGCCGTATGAAACCCCTAGACAAATGTTCCGTAAGTTACTCTTTCATGGCTAGAGTTTCTGAGGGAGACAAGTGGGTATGTGCATCCCGAGGAGGCATAGTACCAGAAAGAAGGTCGATGGGGCAATCGTAGGAATGGTGCAGTGGTAGCTTCTCAGCTCGCTTTTTACAGAACACATCAGAGAAATCTGATAACATTCAGGGAGGTTTTTCTCAGATTTATTTTCACAGGTAATGGTAGTGCAATGAGTAGAAAGGCAATTTTTGAACAGAAAGGGCTCCAGACTTGAGTTCATTGTTAGACCAATCTATAACAGGGTTGTGTAGTCTGAGCCATGGAAGTCCGAGAATTAGGGGATCAGAAGGGCTTTGGATGACAAGAAAAGATAAATGTCTTGGTGAAAATATGCCAATGCGGAATAGGATTTCGTATGTAGATTTGGAGATGAATTCTGAAGCCAACGGGTTATTGTCAATAGCCAGAACTCGAAGGGGTTGCTGCAAGTGAAGGAGAGGAAGCCCAATTGTGCTGTGTAGGTAGAATCGATGAAATTTCCAGCGGCACCAGAATCGACAAAGGTGGGAGGAAAAAGTTTTACCATTACAGGTGATAGTAGTGGTAGAAAGAGTTTCAGTGGTTCAAATTTGGCAGGAGACTTAACGTTACCTAGAAGGAGCTCCTCCTTAACTTCTAGGTCTGGAGTTTCCCGACTTCTGGGGACATTTCTTACAAGTGTCCTTGCCGCACAATAGAGAAAAGTCCATTGGTACGTCGGCGTGATTTTTCCTCGGGGGATAGATGAGTGCCGCCAATTTGCATCGGCTCTTCATCCGAAGATATGGGTTGCGGAAAGGGGAGCAGGCCTAGGAAAGGTCTTAGGGAGGTTGGAACGAGTGCAGACCTTTCCGCCTGCCGTTACGGAAGCGGGTATCAATTTGTATGCATGTGTAACAAGTCTTCCAATGGGACAGGTAATTCCTAAGTACTAATTCGTCCTTGAGGCGATCGGAGAGTCCCTGCCAAAGGCTGCAGTAATGCCTCATTGTTCCAAGAAGTCTCCGCAGCAAGGGTACGAAATTCGATAGCATATTGACCCACGGAACGTGACCCTTGGCGGAGCTGCATCAAACAGGAGGAGGCAGCAGAGGTTCTTCCTGGAGCATCGAAGACCTTGCGAAACATACTCAGGAAGTCAGTAAAATTATAGACAGGATCATCTCTTTCCCATAAAGGAGAAGCCAGGCCAGCGCATTGCCCTCCAACAAGGCGATGATGTACCCCACCTTTGCACGATGCGATGCAAAATGAGATGGTTTGAAGTTCAAAATGATTCTGCACTGATTAATGAACCCACGGCAGGCTTGGGCATCACATCAAAAGCGAGGGTGGAGGTATGCGGGGTTCTCTCCGAAGAGAAGGATCACGGATCCGGGTCGAAGGAGGTGGCGGTAGAACGGAGCAGAGGGCGTAGCTGGGGGTAGCCGGACAGCAAGGGAATCTGAACTGAGCCAACTGGTCCTGAGATGTTGAACAGGTCATGCGTTTGGACAAAGTTGGAGAGTTTTATTCAACTCGGCCATAGCCCCCTCAGGCGGTTTCCTGGCCGATAGTACTGTAACAAATGGCCAGACGGCCGGGGTATACAGTACGCTTTTAGGAGGAGGTGATAGCGGAATGAGCAGGCACAGAGGTGCTGGGAACTGAAGGCTGGAACCAGGAACAAGTGCTGCTGGGAACAGTAGGCTGGAAACAGGAGCAAGGTGCGGTGGAACTGAAGGCTGGATACTGGATACAGGTAAGGTAGGTAACTGGATACAGATGAGTTGAGTAGACGGAAACTGGATACAGGCAAGGTAGTCACTGGAGACCAGCAAGATAAGTACTGGATACTGGCAAGGTAGTCACTGGAGAAAGGCAAGGTAAGTACTGGATACTGGCAAGGTATCACTGGAGACCGGCAAGGTAAGTACTGGGTACAGGCAAGGTAAGTACTGGATACTGGCAGGTAAGTTACTGGATACTGGCAAGGTGGTCACTGGAGGCAGGCAGGTAAGTACTGGATACTGGCAAGGTAGTCTCGGATACTGGCAAGGTAAGTACTGGATAGGTAAGGTAAGTACTGGATATAGGCAGGTGGTTACTGGAGGCAGGCAAGGTAAGTATAGGAGCAGAGCGGGGCAGGATCCAAGGCAGGTGAGTAAGGAGCCAGGGGTAGCTAACGTACTATCGGGCGCCGGGTCCAGGAGGACGCCGGCTTTTAAAATCTCGCGCCGACCGGCGGGTCGCCGTTGTGATGTCATGACATCCGCGACGCCGCCACCGGAAGTGCCGAGCGGCACGGAAGGAGCGGCAGGTAAGTTCGTGACACCTAAGAAGGTAAAAAGTTACTAAGGTAAAAAAGGTTAAAGTTAGGACCCTGCAGAATAAAGCAAACCCAGTGGTTGCTGGGCTTAAAATAATTTGGCCAAGTTATCAGAGAGAGGGCAGGCTTTTTTAAAGCTGGGTTCAAAAAGGGAAGATGACAACAGGATCTACTAGAAAAAAAGTTTCATACAAAAGATGGATCACTGAATCCTTTAAATTGGTCTACTATGTCACTATGTGCAACTGAACCACAGATTGAACACAGGCACATTCTTTAACCATCTATAGTGTTTCACACTAGAGATACTAGTTCATACATTGTGTAAGCCCAAAAAGGAAATTGGAGAAGGAAATGTCATTGATGTCAGGCTGCAAAGCCTTTGAAAAAAAATCACATTGTGGAGTTAATAAATATACATAAACCATTAACAAAACATGTCATCATGTGACAAGGTCGTTTTTCTTGCAAACAGGTGCACTGCAATTGTAGGAATATGAAATCTTAAGAGGATTTTACTGTACAATAGATGGCAGCTTAACAGCATGTTGATGGCTTTTGGCAGACTTTCAAATATAATGGTTTTTATTTTTTTTTTTTGTTGTTGTTCAACCTTCCATCACTAAGAAGGGAATTTCTGCCAAATAGGAACCAGTTCTGGATGCAGAAAGGCTCACATTTAAAAAGGGAAGTTGTGCCAAGCACTGTACTGCCAAATCTAGAAACAACCACACGAGTCCATTAAAATGAATGAATAATCAAAGTACTATAACTCTTTGCAAAAGCATAAAAACAATCTTTGTGATGTTAATTAAATTCACAAATGTTGAAAATTGTTTTCAGGCAGGTTTTGTGGAGACTGGAAAAAATCACTACATTGTTCGAAAATATGGTTGGCCCGAGTTCCACTGTTGTTTAGCAAAATATTCGCCATATAGGGAGTTCAGGAGTTGTAATGCTGTAAGTTGTAACAGACAGTGGCAGGTGTTGGAACACTATTAGGTTCTGAGCCTCCTGGTGGGCCAAAGAGAGAGAGATGGGGCAACTGGAGTCTGTTTTCCAGGGTTTTTTTGGCACTGATGCCTGTGGAGTCTACAGTGTGCATGCAGACCTTATCAAGGTCCCACTTACTCCTCATTTTAAGAATCTAGAAGGAAACATGGGAGAAGCAGGTAAGTGCACCAAGTAGCTCTCATTATACAGAGGGTGTAGTAGTTTCTCAGTGTACTGGGGGGAAGGATGCTTCTTATTTTATGGGGGGTACTTAGCTTCTCATACAGGGGAGAGAGTGACTCTTTTTTCTTTGGGGATGTTTTTTATTGTACTTGGGGAGGGGCTTCTCATTTTATAGGGAGGTTGATTTTCATTGCAATTAGGGTAGGAGAGCGGCAGCCTAGAGGGAATAGCTTGGTCTTTTATGTATGCATACTTATCATAAAATACAATCTTCCTGGATCCACAAATGTATATCAGCTGATTTGATAAAATATGATAGCATTTACACTGTGAGTACTTATAACAACAAAAGTAACATAGTCTAGTCCAACCGTTACACCTACTCTAAACCGTTACAACCCTGCCTAAGGCTGAGGCCACACTACAATGCATCAAGCACGCACGCTTTCTGTGAGTTGGCGCGTTATTTTCGCATCGGAAAGCGCAGAGAACCGTTGCGTTCCCGCGATTTCCATGTTAGCGAAAACGCGAACGCAAAACGCAAACGAGAACGCGCAAAAAACGCACTAGTGTGGCCTAGCCCTAACATCTAGAGCAAGGAAAGAAAAAAACAGCTAAAAATGTGTGGTGTGTGGGGGGGGGGGATTCTTCCTGACTTCAAATGGCAATCGAAAAGTATCCCTGAATCAACCGAAACTACAGTATATACATTAAAGTATCTACTCCCCTAAATGAAACTATTTACATGTGCAGTCCATCCCACCCCACTCTCAACTCCCAAGTTACTTTTGCAAGAACTTTGGTCCCGGCGCTCTGTTCTTGGCTCTTGCTAGCCGGAAACCGCAGAGAGGGACGGGACCAGCAACCACGTCTGTGATTGGCTAGCCGGCAGCAATCACAGAAAGGCTGCCAGCTATTCAGAGCACCGGGGGAATGAAGGTCTGTAAGTAACTTCCAAAACCAATCGGCGGTTGGGGATGGGATAGACTGCACATAGTAAAATGGTTTTTAAAGCTAGGGGGAGAGAGGGGGCTCCTGTGCATATCACAGCCTTATTGAGGATAAGGAAGCAGCAGGGACTAGATGACTTACTGACAGCTCCTACTCTTCTGTACTTTAAACAAGACTGCATTTTGAACTCTTATACAGTGGGGCAAGTATCACTGTATAGAAACCTTTCCTAACTTGAAGATGAAACTTCTTTTCTTCTAGTCTTAAAGGATGTCCCCGTGTCCTCTGATATAACTATTTGTGAAAAATGCACAGTGATGCACACTGAGAGTGATGCTTCTCAAATGAAAACAGCTAACTGTCTAATCTGCATAGTCAAGCCCCTCCATTCTCTTTATTATTTAGTTGCCCTTCTCTGAACTCCTTCCGTTTCCAAGATTCCCTTTTGTATATAAATATAATAATAAACTCTGGATTCAATTGGACCTCACTTAAATACAATTCCTCTGCATGTCTTCCATGGTTGAAACCAGAACATAGACCATCCTCTATATCAATGTTTTTTTGTACCATCTACCCTTTAAAATCTTCCAACAATATCACATCTCCAAATATTTGGACCTACTCAACCGCCTTTACAGAACCCCTATCTTCTCAAGGAATCACAACACCCTCTTTCTCAAATGGATCAGAGCAGACAGACCATCTGTGGGCTCGCCCTAATAAGAAAAAATTATTAATTTTACCACACTCATGGATACAGAAAATACACCCTACAGTTATCAACTCCTACAGTTATCACAACTTCACCCAATCACTGTACAAAGAAAAAACGTGGTGCTTTCCTATACCACTTTGAAAAACTCTGCCCTCCTTCTTCTCCTCCCATCCATGCCATCTCAAAAATACACTATCTAAGAGATCAAACAACATATGAATTAAGGGGGAATCTATAGTGGGGAAATTATTTTTTTTTCTTTTTTCCATGTGTTCTATAATTCCCCCCAATCCCCAGAGTGTGTATTTTCTTTTTTCTCCCTTCTGTACTGAGATACACAAGTTAGAAGAATACGTGATTGCATTCCTCTACTCCTACTTGTACTTTAAATCAAATCCCTGTGATGTGACCCTCTTCCCTGCTCAAGTCCCTCCTCCTCCATGCTCTGTATTAAACATAGAGATAACCGCATTAGCAGGGGAGAGATGTAGCTTTGATGGCAGAGATAAGGCTGCACTTGACCCCCTTCTTGATAGATTTCAATGATTGAGATGGGTACAAAGAGAGAGATTGTACTTTATCAGGACACAGAGAGATCCGTGTCTCCAGGACAGCTTGCTTTCTATTGGCCACTGTGCGTGGGTGGTGTTCAGGATGTTGAACTTTTAACTCCTACTGCACATGATAGCTTGTCGGTTAGCCGGAGTTGAGACATGAAGGAGGTAACAGGGGAGGGGGAAGGGGGGAGTGCTGCACAGAGATCTGACACCATGGAAAAATAAAGTCACTGACAGATATAGGAGAAAGGCAGCACAGAGTACATGAATTTAACTTTGCAATGGGCCAATGTGTTTTTTTCACATAAAGTCCGTTTAACATCTTACACTGCTAAATGGGAAATTAAGTTGAACACAAGCTTCTGTATAGAACAATAGGAAGCCAGCTTTACTTGTCCAGGCCACCAGGCATGGCCTAGGGTGGCACAACTGCAAGAGAGGCGGAATGAAAATGTATGGCAATAACTGTAGAGCCACGGCAGCAGATTTTATTTGTTCGGGGCAGCCACAATCTTGCCAGTTTAGGGGAAATAAAAGTAATAACCGGCCCTTTCTTTGTCCCACAAACTCCTGTGGCATGTAAGGCACAAGAAAAAAACTTTAAATACTGTTCCGATGGTACCGCTACCCTACTCATTGGTATCACATTGGTGTTTTCATATCCAACAGCACATCACCAGACAAAACTGAGCCTTAGAGGATAAGAAACATTGGTCTAGAGAAAAAATCGACTAAGCTCTCATAGATCGTTGATGTATTCCATCCGGTCCTGGGGCTTTATTGATATTAACTTTGTCTATTTTTTTCCTTACCATATCTTGTCAACCAGAGGGAATTCCTCATTTATACCTTTCATATTATTATTATTACTATTGCTATAAGGACTAGGATTCTCTATAGTGAATACCAAGGAAAAAAACAGTTTAGCACATTAGCCTTTTTGGATCCTCTGTAACCTCTATAACCATTTAACCTATTATTTAATGGTCCACATTCTCAGTCCTCATCTTTTTACTAATGATATACTTAGAATTGGACTTGCTTTGTTCTGCTATCCGTTTTTTGTTTTTCTATTTTAGCTAGTTTAATTGCTTGTTTGCACTCCTTATTACAACTTTTATATCCATGTAAGCCTGTTCTGTTCCCTCTTATTTCAAAATACTGAGGACGCTGCAATGTACAATAACAAAATACAAAAAAAGTCATACAAGGGGGGGTAAATACATAAATAGTTCAGTACATTAATATATAAATATAACTATAGAGCCTTGCTACAAGAGGAAAGGCAGTCCCTGACCTGTAGAGCTTACAAATCTAGTTAGGAGGGTAACATACAGGTACAAAGGAATGGGTATAGTGCAGGAGTGAGACTTACCATATGCATTTAAATCTGCTGATTAAGGTTTCTTGACGTAGAGGGGGGGGGGGATAATTCCAGAGCATGGGAGCCACAAGAGAGAAAGGTTTAAGGCTAGAGGAAGCAATATGAGTGGGGGAGTTCTGTACAGGAGATGGTTCTGGATGATCTCAGGGTACCGCGGGCGGGAACATATGGGGACACTAGAGAGAGAATATAAGAAGGTACAGCAGAGCGAAGGGATTTAATTGTTAGAAGAAGGATTGGATATAATGCACTATTTAAAGGAGCCAGGTTGTTGTCCGGTACATTTGGGAGATTTGGGATCCTGTTTTAGAAAGCAAAATATATGTCTATCAGAGTTTAGTATTTAACGAACCACCTACATCTTTTAGATTTGGTTTTAATTCTTGCTTAACATACATACATGCTCTTTCTTATTAACTGTCATGTCTTAATAAGGAGTATCCTTCCATATTTACTGCCCAGACATGTGAATCATTTAACCATGTTTCTGCTATACTGATCACATCATATCTTCTTTTTAAGCTATTAGTTTATGTTCCCCAGTTTTTCCAGCCAGACTTCTTGCATTTTAAATTATCATTTAATTACTTTTTATACTTTGACGTACAGTATATTCTCCTATCCTCTATGCTTCCCCATCTCCTCCACCATTATCTTATTAGACCCCTAATCCCTAACCCCTCTATCTACCCCTGTGTAGTCAAACAACCCTATCCCCAATACCTAGTTAAAGGATAAGTATACTCAAAAAAACAATAAAGTTAAATGGTAGCTGAATCCTAACTAACCTCCCCCCCCCCCCTTTTTTTTTTTTTAGGTCCCTTCAGAGCCTACCTGTGCCCTGTTTAAGTGCTGGCCATCTTGGATCATGTATGCAGTCTGGAAAGCTCCCCCCCGAGACTTGCTGGACCTCGTTTCCAACTTGTGTCCAAATATCCAGTGGCAGTTCAATCCGCGCGCAAGGATTGAACTGCCACTGGATATATGGACACAGTTGGAACTTCAAGTCCAGTTGATATAACTGATACAACAGACTATTTTAAATTAAATAAGAGCTTGAAGTTTAGTTCTTAGTGGTATTTAGTTCAACGAAATGTCTTTAAGACCTGTTGCTCTAATTGAAAACAACATATATTTAAATGAAATAAAGAACTTTGTCCCATAATCTTTTTAAAAACAATAAAGTTTCACCATGTGAAAAGTCTCACTTTTCTAACATCCTTTAAAACATGTACCAGACACACTGGGGCTAAATTTTGTACTCTGTGGCATTATAGAGTACTTTCAACAAGCTCTCCCTCAATGCCATATTTAGGCTACCTTGATTAATAAGGGTAAATGTGTCTAACCATTGATCTCTTTCAACCCAAGTCTCTTCCCTAATCAATTATTAATTTGCATTACTGTTCTTTAACTGGAAGCAATATCAAAGAATATCGTAAGGAGGTCAGATGCACCCACTATGGGATTTCTCTGTGGTGGGTGGAGTGTGTTGCACGGTGGGTGGTAATAAAATGGGGTGGTACTTACTGTGATGTAACATCCTGATGACGGCCGTGAGCGGGTTGAAACGCGTTGATGTTAATAAATTATCTCTTTGAAAGTATTGAAAAGTCCCGTGAGGGCTATCTTTCTCCGATTTCTTGGATGTGCTGTGGTGTGCACCCGGAGTGAGAGGAGTGTTCACCGTTTATTCTATGTTTTATATATATATATAATATATAATATATATATTATCTCCAACGTTTCAGTGCAGAAGTTACATATTTCTCCTGACACAACAACAGGTAATGTTCAGTGAACAGCACACATTAAATATGTCAAATACCGTAATACCTTACTGATGTGCTACAGGCAGCAGCAGTCACTACAGACACATATGGTAAAAGTTACATGGTGTGCAAATCCCTGTTATATGCTATGGAAAAATTGAGCTGAATTACTACTATAAATAGTAACAAATGTCCCACAATCCACTTCAAGCATTTCAAAAGCATATTGATCTTATATAAGAACCGTCTTAATTTACTCGATTGCTACCTTTATTTTGGTAGTTGACTGCAAATTCCTAATGCATAGAAATGTCCATAAACATTTCTGCATTTCAATAATGTATTTTCATGGATTTCAAAAAGTCAAGATGCATTTGCCTGAAATACTCACTGGTAGGACATTTCATATTACAATGTGTTAACAACCCTATGGACAACATATTCACTGTGAAATAAAATCTATCTCTGGATAGCAAGAAAACAGAAATGTGCGTTAAATAATAATGAAGTCACATTGATAAGAGAATATTTTTGAAGTTTTTCAGTTCCACCTCAGTACAAAAAAAGTCACTATTTGAATACACACACTTAGTAGTAAAGATTGTACCATGTTAGCCATTGATGAAAGTGGAGACACCTTGGATATAACATTTTCAATCATTTTAGTTAGCCAATAAAAGTTATTATTTGATATTCAAGAATACACAAACTTAAAGAAAGCTGGATGAATACTACCACATAGTGGAGAGCTTTGAAAATGCACTGCAATTCATTTAAAACTGGGTAAAAAAGTTGAGCTACTTATGATCTCATGTCTGTACTTTACTGTATATTATTGCTTGTAAATGTAGGTTTTTCACATGTGTCAAGGCTGATGATATATCCTACATTATGCCTGTAAATTTAAATAAAGCAGAGTTGTTGGTAAAGGAAGGGAATTTAACAGAGATGTAACAACTTGTTACCTTCTCTCAAATAGATGCAGAGCACGGAACACAAAAACAGGGAAGGGTGTCCCATTTAGTTTTGCAAAGGAACCCATGATACTGACATTTAAAAAACTAATAACAATTATGAATATAAATAAAATAAACTGTGTTATTTATATGAATTGCAGATTTTTCTATATGGAGCAGAGCTAGAAAGAGCTAAGAAATTAAATGTGGATGTGTACTTATATCTGTCCTTACATTATTTATTATATTATTGTGGATTGTTTATAGCGCCATTACATAATATTGATCATATATACAAACCTAACAGGGCGATGATATGTCTCTTCAACACTCTACTTATGTGACCACGTCATGCGAAGCACAGTGGCAAAACTGTAGAGGCCTGGGGCCCCCTGTGGTTTCTTGCATGGCCCTGGCACATCCCTTCCTCTCCTCTGCAGCATGCCATGGTACAGCAGTTCATGTAGTAAGTAAGGTGAGCGTGATCAGCTGTTTAAACACCAGTACCGGACCTGCAGCTGTTTAAAACAGCTGATTGTGAGCCCCTTTACTTATATACGCACAATCAGCTGTTAAACACAGCAGATCGTGGTACCATACCTGAAGATCACCAGGCCTCTTAGGCCCTGCCGCAATTGCAGGTCCTGCGGGGTCTAGAATTACGCCCTTATTGTTATATTGAAATCAGTACTATATCATGGGTGCAGGCTTGGTAAGCAGAGTGTTTTTTCATGCTCTATTAAAAAGGTGTGGGTGTTCATGCAAAATAGTAGCACAAAATTCAACACAAAAGGTTTTGCATCAAGTGCCCGGCACAGTTTCCAAAAAACACTAGAGAACACGTGCTAATTTACATTGGATAGAGTGGTCTTTACCTGATATGTGCATGCCCTTGCTCAAATACGAGTTGATAGATACCTAATAAAGATGATTTTTTTTTTAGTGTGAGATCCCCACAGAGATCACGGTGAAGTTACTGCAAGCAATGGGTCCGGGGCATCTCAGCACTGGACCACCCCTACGGACCACCCCTATCCATGCCTAGATGAGGTATAGGGGAAATTCATAAAGGAAGCGTGGAAGTGGAACCCAGTGAAGATCCACCCACATTTTGGAGTAAGTTACTCACGGATCAAGAGATGAAACGTATGTGAGATAGGATGTGTACACATATAGCAGCTAGGTTACCTAGATTTTATAGGATCTCTATTCATATTCATCGTTCCTTCCATGCAGTGCCTCCACCCTGTAGGCCAGGCAAAAATTTCCTATGGTTGGCGGAACTGAAGGGTGACTTTAACCACTGGTGGTAATGGAGGGCTGGCTGTATACTGGCAGGTGGGCCAGAGGTTACCATGGCTGGTGGAGATAGAGGGGCTGGCTGTAACAGTTCTTGTGGTGGAATGGAGGGCTGACTAACATTGGCAGGTAAAGTAGAGGTACAAGTGGCGGTGGAGCAGAAGGGCTGGCTGTAACGGGGCTAGTGGAGCTGGAGTGCTGGCATACACTGGCCAGTCAAGCTTGAGGGCTACAAGTAGGTTTTGGCTACTGGAAGATGGACCAATGCTGTGATGGTTGTAGGCTGATGGACTGTAAAATTGGTGGGAATTAAGTAGCAATTACCCTCCCCCTAACCCCCCTCAAAAAAGAAATATGTCCCTTTTGACCCACAGTTACCCTTATTTACACTACTTACTGAGGAACTATTTACAAGATTTAATTTAGAATAAAAGAAGGTTCATTAATATCCTGACTGACTTAATCCCCTTGAAAAGTTATGGATTGGTTACACCTACAGTGGCTCAGGGACTGAGAAATATTAAATGTGGAAATGTGCTGACTGCTGGGCGTTTATCAACTGATGACTTGAACAGTCCCACTGCACAATGTTGCTCCTTCAAAGTCCAGGAGACTTGACAACCATGCAGATGCTGTGCTGGGGGCATGGGGCGGATCACATTTTTGGGGGGCCTGGGCCAATCTCATATAGTAATATATATACTTTCCTGGAATTAAAAGTCTTGTTAACCCAGCGCACTTTTGCTTTCAATAACATAACCAAACAACACTTATCATTGTCACTATTCCCTAAGCATCCAGTTAACTTTATATCATAATATGCTCCAGTGGTGTTAGATATTACCAGACCAACAGAGCTCCTTTTCTAGTTAGGAAACTTCAACCACCTGTGATAGAAAAATTACCTGCAGCAAATTCAGGAACTCATCCGCCTTTTTCTGTGTTGGCAGTTCCACTACAATCTACAAACTATCTCTCTTTTAAATTTGGCTTCAATTCTTTTTTAACATTAACACATACTCTTTCCTTTTTTTCTCTCCTGCCTAGTCAATATAAGTAGTCCTTGTTGCAAGTATTAAAGTGTTAAGTGCAACACAAAGTGACATACTGCTAACAAATGTGCAAAAAATTGAGTATGCTTAATAAAAACAAACAAAGCTCACAGACAGAGCAACATAATGAAGCCCGACTTTAACAACAGACAAAGCCAGCACAATCACAATGCTTCAAACAGCGGGACACCAGTCAGTCACTCAAGTGCCTGCGATATTCAGTGTGCAATCAACATGTTTCCCCAAGGCCAATTGCATGTACCATGTTCTCCACATATTGTATATTTAATCTCTAAGTGGAAAATTTATAATGTATATAAGTTTTGCTATAGACATATGTGCTATACGTCCCTGAAGAAATGTCACCTCCTCAACTCTGTAACTATTAAAAAAACTTGCCAAGCAAATGTAAAAATAATTAACTTGTAACCAGTGAGGGCGCCAAAGTCAAACTTTTTATTACAGATGTATTTTCACCAATTGCCATGGTTCTAAGTGTGCTCCAATAAGGATATTTACCCAGAGCCACATACTGTATGTATGTGTTAATTTTCAGCAATTAACGATTTATAAGTTACATTAGAAGCACTGTTAATCTATTTCAATATATAATACAGATGGAAGAAGCTTGTGGTTGCAATTGATCTAGTGATCTATACCATAGAGGTGGACCTGAGCTACAACTTTATGAGTTTCATATGAACTCAAAATATACAATGCAGTTTGCATATTTCAAACTCGTGATCTGTTTTTTCAAAAATGCAATTCAGCTCACACATATCTCATAGACTTTGGTTGCCCAGATGTTTGTTCCTGGACATAAATTCAAAATAAAAGTGTGTAGATAGAGCAACCCAAAACTCAGACAACAACCCCTTGAGAACCACACTCTGAGAAAGGATTTAGACTGTCCGAACATTTGTGTGGTTGCACAATAAAGCACGTTTGTTTATAGCAATACCTCTGGGGTTGTCTTGGTTTTTGGTTGCTCTACTACACACTTTTATTTTGAAATCGAATGTTTTTCGAAACTTGGAGATTTCGAATTTTTGAACGACAACCCTCAAATATGGCGTTTCAAACCATGGAATTTGGGTGTCGCTAAACCTCGAATTCGGCAATCAATTTTGGTAACCACTCGAAAATAGAACAGCGTGATTGTGAACAAAGTTATTTTATTTTTAAGTGTGTGCTTATATTTACATGTTCCCCAGCAGAGATTGAATTCATTAACCCTCGACCCGCAATTCAAGGGTTCGGTAACCCTCAAACACTTTCAAATCGAGAGTTCAGTAAACCTTGAAACCTCGATTTGGTAACCTTCAAACTATTTGTCCCCATTGACTTTATTGGGTTTGTTTTCGAAACTATCGAACTTTCAAACTTTTACTGAAGTTCGATAGTTCTACAGAGAACTTTTGGAAGTCATCTCAAGTGATCACCTAAGTGGTGTCTAAAGGGTTTGTATGGGAGGGTTAAACCTAATGGAATTATTTTAGTCCTTTTGTGTCTACAGTATGTATACAAGGGTAACGGTAAAATGTGATAGTGTTATTGAGTTAGCAATGCAAAGATAAATAATCATCAAACATCAAAACAATTAAAAGGAGAACTAAACCCAATTTTTATATTACAGATCTGAAAACAAACCCCTAAAAACACCAATAAACTATAAAACCACACTTCATTAAATTAATAAGATAAATGTAGATGTAAGAACTGGATGAAGTATTGTGTGTATGTGCAGTTTCAGACCACACCCCTTCTGACATCAGTCACACTGCTTCCTTGCTTATCTGTCCTCTAAAATGATTGGCTAGAGTTATTAATGGGTGTGACCAACTGCAACAAGTTTCTGCATAGCTAAGGACTGAGCATGTGCAGAACATAATGTCGTTGACCCAATTGTGTGATTCTAGAATGCTGTGACGCAAAGCACAAACACTATTATTTAGGTAAATTTCCCAGAGCCGTATCAAAATTAGAGTTAAAGACATAGATTATGGTTTATATCAAGGTGTTCTGCCCTGGTTCAGTGTTGTTCTGTGGCTTAGTGTCCTTTAAAAGATACCTGTTAATTAAAAAATCTTTCCTGGTCTAACCAAGCATTCTCTATATGGGACATACTGTAGGAGATGCTATTGCTAAATCCAGCCTCGACTATACTCAAGTCACTAACTTCTTATGCAGTAAGCGGAATTCGCTCCTCTGTAAGCCCAATTCTTGCCAAATAAAGCATGCTGTGAGTTGTAGTTTTCAAACATCTGGAGTGCCAAGGAATGGAGGTTACTGTATGAGATTAAAGGGCAACTAATGGCTCAAAACAATACAGAACCAAGAGCATTTATCTATTGTTAAAAGAAACAAGGAATAATCTAAAATCAGAATAAAACCACACCAAAGGCAAATAAAGGCCTAGAGTTAGAAACAAGGAACAAGTAAAAGGATTAAATAAGTAAAAGGCTTATTTGTATGGCCTTATTTGCTATGCAGTGCAGTTTTGGAATGCTGGTGTCCATAAAGGACATGTTGAAATGGTCAGAGAAGGGCAACTAATTAATAAGGGGACTGGGGGGAGCTTGAACATGAAGGACAGATTGGATATGTTACATATGCAACTGGAGAAAAGGCTCTTGCGTGGGGAAGGGGGATATGATCAATGGTATAAATAAAATTACTGAGCCATACGATAAATTATATAGGCATTGTTAACAATAGAACATATTAGAGGACACACAGGCATCCCTAAAGGCTGGAAGAAAAGAAGTTTAGTATTCAGGTTTGGAAGGGTTTTTCCACTGTGAGAATGGTAAAAATACGGAATGCCTTCCATTGGATGTGGTGATGGCAGGGTCATTAGTAGTTTTAAAAAGGGTCTGGACGAGTTCTAAAAACAAAGGATGTTGCATGTTATTAGTATTGATAAATTAAGTTGGAGTTTTCGAATTTTTTCCCCCTTCCCTAACATGCTGTTTTTTTTTTTTTTTTGCCCTCCTCTGGATAACTGGCAGTAAATGTGGGTGGATTGCTGAGTAGGTTGGATTGGATGACGTATGTTTTATTCAACCTAAATACTATACTAAACTGGACAGGATAGGAGCAGGAAAAGTAGGCACAATAAGTGACTTTGAAGCTAGCGTGGGTGAACTCTGACACCAAACGAAGAAGAGAAAAACAATCCTTTTAGTCTGTCTCACATTAACTTCAAGCCTAACCCATGATTTGCTGCTGTAAAAATGATTGTAATGACCTAATAAAGATTTTAAAAATCCGCCCCATCTTCTTGTCTTTCATGCTGCTGCACAATAGGCTGTAAATTAACCATGATCTTAAAGGACAATTATACTTACCATTTCCCCGATCACTCTTCAAAGTACCCAGGTGCGGACCTAAAAACGCTAAGTCCTCACTCTGGGTTATTACAAAAGTCCTGAATACTTACTTGGAATCTCCCTCGTCGCTCCGGTCCGACCTCCCCACTGGCACTGTCAGTGACCAGTCCGGAGGCAGCCAATGGGAAGACACGCCTCCTTGCAGAGCGCGTCTTCCTATGGCGCTCACCACCATACTCAAAGTGCCAATGGGGAGGATCGGAACCGGAGCGACGAGGGAGGATTACAAGTAAGTACTTCAGGACTTTTGTAAAGTACCCAGGGTGAGGGACTTAGGTTTTAGGTCCTCACCCTGGGTACTTTGCAGGAGTGGGGGGGAAAGGAATGAGGGGGAGGTGAGTATAATTGTTATTTAAAGAATTATACACAGGTGGGATTTTTTAAGGGTAAGTGAAATAAATAGAAGTACTGTTTTTTTTAGCACACGATTTTTAGATATTATACCAGTATGCTTTAGTTCTGTATTCTTTGTGGGTACAATACTGATAAGTTTTTTAAATAAATATTTTGTGAATGTTATAACACAATTTGCATATTTGTGACACTTCCAAAGATATGAGGACGGAGACCTTGTCTATTACACCCTTTCAGGGGTTGTTTTTTGTAATTACTGGGGGAGCAAGTGCAGGGGGGCCTAGGACAAGGGGGCCCCATCTTCTATTTTCCTATGACCGATAAGCCTCCTAGAGAAAACCACTGTGGATGAAAACACTGATAGGGCCTCCATCACTTTTGCAGGGGAGGCCAGTGTCCTAGTTAACCTACCGCACCATCTCCAACATTCTTGAAGAGGCCTCTCTACAAGCTTATACAATGTGACTGATGTGTCTTGCCGACCAGAAGGACTGGGAAGAAGAAGAACAGAGTCATGAGGAAAATCTCATTCTGAGAATGATAGGGAAGAGGTAAATAGCATGGTTTGTGGTTTGTTGGGGTCTCCATGTATGTGTGGGGTGGGTGATTGATATAACCTAGAGGGTGGGTGCACACACTCTATTCCCATACAGGATGTGTGTTATCCAAAAATCAGATGGTATAGGATCAAAATTACTATAAAAAACCACACCAAGAGAAAGGAAAGAGAACATATTTCCAAGTACCTATTCAGCACATATACACGTTATCCTCAGAATAAAATACAATTTATTGGTACAGATCAGTTATAAAAACCCACTGCACACAATATAAAACACAAAGTTTAAAAGGCAAAGATACACACACAGTCTTCCAGATTTTAGAGTGACTCCAGCTGGCTAAAGGGCATGTCCACCCCCTTTAGAAAACTTTTGATATGTTAGGGCATGCTCCCCCCAGCCCCAACCGCATTAATATTATTGTTAGTAGAAAGCCCCCATCATCCTTACTTACCTTCACTCTTTCCTCCGCCACATGTTCTGCTTGCGGTACAGCACGGGAATTGCAAGCAGGGGCGGGACCGGAAACAACGCGTCCGTGATTGCTGAGAGGCATCCAATCACAATCGACGGCTGCTGGGAGTTCTGAACAGCGGAGAGAAGGAGAGAGGGAAGAAGTAAAGATTGGGGGACGTTTGCAATAATATTGCTAATGCGGTTGGGGCGGGGGAGCATGCCTACCGATCATACCCAAAGGTTTTAACGTTAGGGGAGGGAAGAGAAAGAGAAAACGGGGAGGGAGAGGGAGGGAGGGTGGACGAGCATGCCTCAAACCTTGACGAGGTTGAGGCAGACTCAGGCACAGCATGAGTCACACCATGTCCTACCACAGCAGTTTCCTGGCTTTGGAGGGGCACCGCAGGGGAACCATTTTGAGCAGAAATGTAAGGTAAGGACTTGTTTAAACTTCTTATGTGGCCAGTAAGGGGTTAATTTAGTTTTGGGGGTGGACATGCCCTTTAAATAGAATACACTGCAAAGTATCAAAGTTAATTGAGACACTGTCAGGGTTATTCAGTAAAAGTCTATTGTTAAAAAAGGTGCTAATTTGCCCCAACCAATCAGATGTTAGCTTTAAATGTTAAATAAGTTACTGATGGTTGGGACAAAATTAAAAGCACCATTTTATTAAAAGATAAGAACTTTTATTGAAATCTCCGTGTATTCCGATAAAATTTTCAAAAAATACGGATCACTTTGTAAATAACCTGCAGCCAACACAGTTTTCAAAGAGCAATGTAAAGCATTAGGAGTTGTTGTGTATGAGGACATGTCAATGGTAGTGGTCTCCCTCGACTTCAAACCATAAAGCCACTTACACGCTAACAGTAAACAGTTACTCCAAGGAGGATCGCCGGTACAGCACTGCTTAACCTGCGCACAGCTTATCAGGGTTATCAGGAGACACTTTCCCGCATATCGCCATACATGCACCGGAAGAACATAAGAACATAGTTAATTGAGGTTGGTTAAGTAAGGACATAGTACCACCATGACACACACCAGGTCCCCCTCTTTTCCACCCTCTTTTTAACCCCTACCTAAAGTTTAATCAAGAGGAAAGGCAAAAAAACAACAACAAAACGCTACAAAGGGGGGGGGGGGGGATCCACATGAATCCAAATGCAACTGGGAAAGTTTCCCTGGATCAACCCGAAAACAGGAATAGTATAATACCAGGAATTCTCAATATGTTTTAGTTTTCAGAAACTTATTTAAGCCCACTTTAAAGATTCCAATTGAACTTGCCCATGTACATCATACTAGAAGACAGTTCCATAGTTTCATCGTTTCACTGTTAAAGAAATTTCCTAACCTGAAGATTGAAAACTTATTTCTTTCAACTCTTAAGGGCATCGTCCACACCTTAAAAATGATTTGATAGTGTTTACAACCCCACCACCAAAAACCACCCCCCCACCCCCCCCCCCCCCCAAGCCACACCTCCCCCCCCAATGTATGGTAGCCCCAACCGCATGATTAGTAGTTTTCCCAAAAGCTCCCCAAACTCTGACTTAACCTCCACTAGTTCCTCCGCTGCCTTGCCGGCCCCTCTGCTTGCGAGGAATGCAAGCAAGAGGGCGCGGG
Organism: Hymenochirus boettgeri; assembly: GCA_019447015.1. NCBI lineage: Eukaryota > Metazoa > Chordata > Amphibia > Anura > Pipidae > Hymenochirus > Hymenochirus boettgeri. The sequence goes on from JAACNH010003741.1 coordinate 19,095, forward strand.
ACAGGGCGTGCGTCTGTGGATTGGCCCCCTGGAGCGGAGCAATCACGGACGCGGCGCCGGTCATTCAGTGCAAGGAGGAACAGAGGAGAGGGTAAGTAAGAGTTGGGGAGCTTTTTGAAATACTAAACTGCAGGTTGGGCACCATTACATGGGGGACGCAGCATTTAAAATGGTTTGTACGCTAGGAGGAGGGATAGTGGAACGGGAGGGGAGGGAGGGAGAGGAGGAGGGAGGGGAGGGGGGGGAGGAGAACGGGCTGCAGTACGCATCATGACAAATATTACCTGAGGCAAGGTAGCAGGGCAGAGCCCTGCTAGCCTCCTGGTGGACAGTTTGGGGGACTTAGGGTGGGGTTTACAGAGGAGAACCCTAATGGAGCTGGGATGTGAGGTAAGGATACACTACACTACATTGGTGGGGCCATTACTGGGGGGGATTCTAGTTTTTTGGGGGGGTGGACATGCCCTTCCTTAAATCTTTAATTGTGTCCTTTGATTGAACGATAATGTAAAACAATGGCAACAGAGAGGTTTTTTGTTTTTAAAACTTTGATTTATTTAGGAACGAGGAAAAACAGGTGTGCAATGTTAAAGTAGTTAAAGAGATATTAGCATATACAATTTCCAGTTATTGCATTTTACAATGTTTCATCATCAGACGTTGTTATTAACATCAATAAAGATAAATTTGTACTAGCGGTATTTCGGATTTTTTTATTTCGTTTATGGCCTACTAGAGGCTTTAATTGTAATGGCCATTGATTAAATTTGTATATAAGGATCATATCCCAGCAAATGTCACTTCTCTAATGTAACCAGCCCTAATTGTGTTAATCTGACTGCATTTAAGCCCCTCCATTCTCCTTATTTTAAAATTTAGTTGCCCTTACTCGACGCTTTCCATTTCCAAGATGTCCCTTTTGTATATGGTGATTCCACAAACGCACCGCATTTCCAAATGAGGCCTTACCAGTGCCCTTGTTGTAAAGAGGGGAGAGTAATATTTTTTTATCATTGAATTATGCCCCTTTTATACAAAGAACATTTGCTAGCTCTAGCGTTTTGTGTTTTGCTACAGCTAAGCCTTGATATCTTCAAACCTTTTCCATTATAGAGATCACGTTAACAGTTATTAGGGTTGTGTAGGTGGCCACAAGGATTCTTCTAAACCCCAAATAATCACCTTACATCTTATCAACATTGAATCTAATCTGCCATTCTGCTGCCCATTTTAATAATCTAATTAGGTCAGTTGCAGCAATTGCACATCATTTGAGTTTCCAAAGCTCTGCATAGTTTATGGCAAAGACAGAGGACCTTGCTCTCAATGCCCTTTCTGTCATTTATAAAAGAGATAAAAAAGAAAGTGGCCCACAGCGCGTAACCCTGAGGGAGGACAGGGTTGTGTGTAATGCAGGGCGCGTGGCACCTCCATGAGATGGGATGGCCAGGCCCTTGACCCCCACCCTACCCCCCACGATCAGTGTTAAACAGCGCTGATTTGGGTATGAAGAAACACTACGCGAGCAGCGTTTTGTTTAAAAGGACTGGACCCCAACAACTATGATTCAGTTCCCAGACGGTCGGGTCCGTATTTTTTAAAAACATCTGGTCGCGCATAAGTTTTACATACACGTGATCAGTGGTTTAAGCGTAGGTTGTAGGTGTTGTAGTGGGCTCGCCCTTAACTACGTCCCGTCACCCCGCAAGCCGGGTGAGCTTGGTGGCCGGTGGTAGTTACTCTACTGCCTGAGTGCACTCCACTCAGAACTTTAGCCACTAGTTGTAGGCCCATTGCCCCCCCCCCCCCAATATCTGTTCGAGCAATAATAACCCCCCCCAATTTTTCTATACATGTACATATTTTTTCTAGGGCCAGCATATCTCTGTTTACATTAGTAGACAAGTGGCACATGTATCAAAGCTTTACCAAAATCCACTGCTTTGCCAGAATCTAAATTTTTGTCAGCTTCTATAAAAAAACATGTAAAATTTGTCTGGCACAACTTTCTCCATTAATCCCTGTTGACTACTCACTAATTAAGATCAGTTCCGTTAGACAGTCAGGAATATGATCCCGTAAAACAAAGTATTTCAGCACTTCCCTACCAAATGATGTTAGGCTTAAAGGTCTATGGTTAACCAGGTTGGAAATGACTACATTTTTTGAATGGGGATTCTTTGACTGTTTTTCTAATCCAGGGACATCACCAGGACAAAAGTGAATCTGAAAGATTAGAACAGAAACAGTGGTTTAGATCAAAAGTGGAAGTAAGCTTTCTGAAGATCCAAAATGATTACTTCAGGTCCTGGGGTTTTTATGATATACGTTGTCGTTCTACTTGTTCCTTACCATATCCTCTGTCAGCCTGAGGAATACTTCCTATTAATTTTACCCTTCATATCTATTTCGTCCTGCTAAAAGGACCTAGATTTTCTCTATAAGAATACCACAAGGGAAAAAATGGTTTAGCACATTAGGCCTTTTTTAGATTCTCTATAACCATCTCAGCCCCATATTTAATGGTCTCACCAGTATCGGTACCTAACTACTTTCACTATTGATATATTTTAAAAAACGTTTTGGGTTGGTTTATTGTTTTAAAACCGTGGCTTGTTTGATCCGTATTCATTTTCTATTTTAGTAGTTTTAATTGCTTTTTGCAACTCTTTATTACAAGCTTCTTATACTCCCTGTGTATCCCCTCTGTTTCAAAAATTTTACAAGCCTTTTCTTTTTTTTCTTTCCCTTTTACCTAATTTTTTTACACTTGTTCCACTAAAGGTTATACATTAGAAATGAATAGTTTAAAACCCTTTAAAGCAGTACACTTCTGCTCAATATCTTTCTGTACATAGGAACAATCCCCCAGTCTATGTGGTTGAAGAAATACTCCTTTTTGCTCTAGACATGGTTTCCTAATATATAAGTTTTCTGACACCCAGTGCACTTTTGTTTTTTGCAAATTTCTATATTAAATTACACAATCCTGGTCACATTTCCTAAGCTTACCATTACCTTCATTCCTTAAATGAGCATAGGGTTATTCGATACACCAGATTCACACCACATCCTGTTAGTGGAAAACTTCTACCATCTGTAGAAAAGAAATGTCATACAGAAAATTTATAAAAACTATATACACTTTCACGGGTGGCTGGCTTTCCCTTACTCCATCTATCAAGGTAATTTGGAATACCCTATCAACCAGATACATGTCCCTACAAGGCAGCCTACACCAACTGCACTATGGAGAGTCCTTTCCACATCTCACTGGGATTTGATGGCTATAACATACCTAACATTAATTTTACCCACTTCTTGATTCTATGTACACAACTTCACTATTATTGTTCTGCTTATCGTGTTATATCCCCATGCGATCTAACCCTTTTAAATTGGCCTTCAATTCTTGTTTAACTATACTAACAATGCTGGAGGGTATGAATTTGCAATTCACACTTTCTTCTTTCATATTGTTACCTCGATCCAGACGAACGATGGACCGAGCTTGGTTGCAGACACCCAGCACACATGGTAAGATATTTTTTCGTCCGAACGACCCACGACCGATGACACATCACTAGTGGTTCACTCAAAACTAGTTACCATGTTACCCCAGCCTTAGGCCCCCTGGGGGTCCACGTGTCACGTGCCCTAATCCATTCTGCTTCCTTTTGTAGACAGTTAATGAGTTGATACTTTTCCCAATCCTATCAGTGGTTATTGGTATCTAAAAGGGCCATCCAATTGAAAATGGCAAATTATGTGGACTTCCCTACAATGTTATGGAAGCTGAAAGTTTGCCAAACTAGGTGATATTGAGGTTGGTTCTGTCCTTCTGTGGTGGCCGCTCTCCTTGTTGTGTGGTTTCCCCATCATACGTATGGACAGAGAGGGTCTACACTACCATTATAAGCACCACTGGGCACATACTATAAAATAAGTCACACAAAGTGGTAGACAAGAATAGCCTAGTGTTTGATCTGACAACCGCTACCGCTGTATGGGGGTGTGGGAAGTCAGTTACCTCATTTGTAAATCATTAGTCGCAACGTGGACAGCCGTTAGATTTGTACACCACCTCCTTTTCTTGAACCAGTCATGGTACTCACTGGTTGTTGCTTCTTTTGCTCAGATCTGTCTTCACTAGAGACTATGGAGCTTCTGACCCTTATGGGCAAAGATGGGTATGATGTTTCTGGCAAAGTTTAAACTAGAATATTGTTAGGAAACATCCAAATATGGACCATTGATGAACCCCCCCAAAATTTTTGACATTTGCCCACAGATAGAATAACACCTCACTCAGTCATGGTTGTCTTTTTTTTTGCATAGTGGTGGTAAGAGACAGTTTTAATGGCCCGTCTCTTTTTGGAGTTATAACATTTTTCTTGGATAACCCCATTTCTTAAAAATATCTTTGCATCTCCTCCAATTCTGTTTTACGGCTCTTATTAAACATTGGAGAGCATTGAGTATGCTCTCAAGACTTGGGAGGACAAGATTCCCCTTTTTGGCCTAGGGGAAACTGTATTTTCCACGGATACAGAGAGAAATTACGAATTTAATTTCAAAAAGTTCCCTACTGGAACCTCGGCGTATGATCGTTAAAGGGCAAACATGGTCTCACAAAAAAAAGAGGGAGGGTTAAATGAAAGCTGCAGTAATCCTTTACAATGAGCCAACAAATCACATCTCTGTCGGGAGGTTGTGAGAAATGACATTGGGGGGGTGGAATGTTCAAACTTCTGCTTCCAGTAGGGGGTTGAGTGGACATCACATGTCCGATTGCCCCCCCCCCTGGGGAGAAGCATGCTCAGTTAAGACTTAATGCTGGGGAAATCAGTGAAGGTACCTGCGGGGGAAAATTGACAAGTTCGAAGGGGAGCTATTATGCGACAGAGGTTGGTACATGACTACAATGCATAGTCCATGGCTTTTAAAAACAGGAAAGTGTTCAACCAGGAATTGCATTGCTGAACACTTTGCAGCCTAAAATTATCTGTTGTAATTCAATTAGCTCAAACTGGACTTGAAATGTACGTTCTTAAGACGTTCGCTAGTATCCGACTGATTTCTCAATTCAGAATGAAGAGCCAGTCGGATCATGACTAGCGAAACCGTCTTCAAGAACTACATTTTCAAGTCCAGTTGATCTAAGTTGCATACAACCAGATATAACCAGACCTGGATTGAATGAGAACCTTCACAAGCATATTTTGCGCAATTAACTTCTCACAAATTCTATCTAGAGATGTGATTCAGGTTTTTATTTAAAGGCACGATGGACAACTTTTTTTTTTTTAATTCTTACTAGTTTGGTTTCACGCATTGAGACAACAGTCAGTCAGTCAGTGTACAAAAAAACAGTTATCTACATACTAATACAGGCAGGGGAGAGAGAAATGGGGAGGTTGCATCAATGAGTATACGTAGGGTAGCAGCACATGCGGATTTAAAAATTTAAAATTCTTTATTTCTTTGGTAAGGATCAACTCAAGTCCGGTCCATAAGATACTGACAATTACCGTGCGTACACACACTCGAGGGGGGTGGTGAGGGAAAGTATGACGCGTTCCAGTACTAAAATTGGCTGTGAATACTTTATATAGGGGAAAATGTTGTGACTTAAGCTAGGTACACATAACAAACTTTCTTACGGACCAACCGTTCGAGGATCCTTCCTCGACCGGTCGGGCCAAGGGTAAGGATGCCGGTTGTGGGCAAAAGCAGTCAGTCTGTTTCCGAAAGTAGCCGGCCTATCGTGCGGCCCCATATCGGATTCGGACGATTTAGTATGGTCGCCAATCGGTAGATGCCACCCATTACACTGAGTGGGAGTGAAAACACAATGAGGTGGGGCAAGGGGCAAATTATTGTATGGCCTCGTGTACCCAGCTGTATCAAGATGACAAAATAGAACTTGCTAAACCAATAAACCAACCATCATTCTAATGAATCACGACAATGTTTACACCCTGGTGCCATGGGGACTTTTAGGTCACACGTGACAGGGAAGGCGCGCGCCGCACAGTATGTGTCTTGTGAACGAGCGCAGGGGCTAAGGCGTTTGCACGGAACCTTTCATGAAGGCTACCGGGCTCCACGGTTAAGATGCAGAGCTTCATGGGTAAGGGGAAAGTGGCTCGTTTCACTGCGCCCAGCCTTTCATATGAATCACTCGGTATCAGTCACCAATGAGCCGGGAACGAACCGGACCGAGGGTAGTGGGAATACGGAGGATACTATGACCAGAAGCGGAGGTACGAGGAAGGCGACCAGCGAGGAATTTGGACCGGGTCGGAGTGAGCTAAGTGAGGGGGGTCACCTAGGCCGTATCGTCATCCCTATCTATCACCCTACCTGCACCACAAGTCCGCTTGTCTCCGCCGATAAGAAACGTCTGAGTGGACCTGCACCTTAACAACTTCCCCCGGGAGCCGGCTGACTGCGGGTCCCCCTCAGAGGGAGGACGGGGATGATCTGTCCAGAGCAGCGCGGCCACCCAGACTGCCGGAGAGGAAGAGAACCCGCTCCACGGGGCCTCTTGCGCACGCCATGCGATGTATGACAGAGTTTGGCCCAGAGGAGGTGCTGCTGGGGTTCTATAAGGAGGAACCAAGAAGACCTGGAAGCCTTCATTGGTATGACTCCCTACGTATCGACGGATGGCCTACCGCCAAAACTGGCACATGAACTGACCAGGGCGCGGGGGAAGGAGCCCCGCCGACGGGACGGTGAGAAGGAGCGCGGCCGATGTGGACCCGCTTATATCGGGGACCTGGGAAAAATTGAGCCTGTGTGTGTTCGAAGTGGCTATCTTGAAGTGGATGTGACCGAGGGCGAATGTTACCTGTCTCACTGGAACCGTAAGTTAGAACCAGCTGGTCCCAAGGCCCTTGCAATGTCTTACATGTGTGATGTGTTGCCCTTGGCTCTTGAGTTCGTAGGGTCAGAGTAGCAGGTTGGGTCATGGCACGGACGGTGAGATGTCTCTATTGACAACAGTCCTGTGTCCAAGAGCGTCAAGCTAACCTACACATTCATCATTTAGTATAAACATAACATCCATTCCCCTTCATCATGATAAATAGGGGGTAATGTACCTCCTACGTAAATGGTTAAAGATAGCTAGAAGTTCACAGGGAAGTACCATCAACATATAAAAGCAGTATGCCACAGACAGGTTGTGGAACTCTGAGGGAACTTATTTTTTATAGAGGGTTATTATGAGTATAATCCACCTTTCTACTGATTTAAATTACCGTTCTGGTCTCAGAATCACTCCCATCAGCATTGGATCTTGGATCGGGACCCGATGCATTCATAATGAATCCCACTTTTTAAGCAGGTTCAAAACCACAACCCCCACCACACCCGCTTAATCGCACAACCACCACCCTATAACCCCACATCCGTTCCCTCCCTCTCAGTGAAACAACATTTTATTACACATAAAAATCAGTACATCGTTCTGTTTTTTATGTAGGTTTACGGCCCCAATCAGCCCCTTCGTCTCATCGTCATATGTTTCTAATAGTCACCAGTGAAAGAGCAGCACCACGATTATAATCAAGGCTTGTATATAAGGAGATTGAGTGTAGCACATACAGATTTAAGGGCATGGTCCACTCGCCAAACTAAAATTCAACCCACTACTGGCCACAAGTGTAGTTAAAAAAAAAAAAAATCTTACATCCCTGCTCCTTCTGGTTCTCCTGAGTGATGTGCCCAAATAGTCCAGGCAAAGTGAAAGAGTTTAGAAGAGTAGTAGCTGTATTCCTCCCACCCAAACCGCCTGTATTAGTTTGTAAACAAAAAGATTTAGAAACTCTACTTACATGTTTGTTCCAGATGCACTCTCCATTGCGGCAGCTGAGTCGGTAATGGCTGCTTTTCAGCCAATCACAGACCACGGCTGCTGGTCGGTCAACCTGGATTGCAGTTCTGGCAAGCAGCGGCGCCAGATCAGATTCGCCCGGGGAATGAAGGCATTAAGTAGATTAGAGTTCTTAAATCTCCTTTTTTTAACAACTTAAGACAGCAAGTGGGGGATGGGCAGGGGTAACCTCCTATTATAGCAAAAAACCATTTACTCAGGCTGTAGATGCACCTTTAATAAACAACAATGCAGTATCCAGGACTTACCTTGCCAGTATCCAGTACTTACCTTGCCTGCCTCCAGTGACCACCTTGCCAGTATCCAGTACTTACCTTG
>JAACNH010003742.1:0-27315 GCA_019447015.1 Hymenochirus boettgeri
ACAGATCTTCATAACTTGATGTTGTTGCAGCTAGAAGGGTAAGCATTAGATTGATTCCCATGAAATCCCTTTGTGTTCATACCACAGTTATCCTTTATGAGAATAACTTAAAAACTGGACAAACTTTTACACATTTGAGACCTTAAAATCATAGCTTTGCTTTTTTACGATTGTCTGCAAAACATGCCCCAGAAGTGGTGGATGACAGCAGGGACATATAACCATCTTCACAAGGATTCTTGACAGACTCTTGATGGCTATGATAATCACTTAGGCCGGGACTAGGAGGTAAGTCTTTTAAATAGTATTTTGGGTTTAAAGGAGAACTATAGGTTAGTACACCTCCCTCATTTATTTATAATGACAGTATGGATAAAAATCAATGATTTTTTTTTAAAAAATCAAAAGCCAGATTTTTGATTTAATCAGATTTTTTTTAAATAATTCTGCTTTTTGAAGAAAATATATAACCATCCAAAGGTTATTCCAGCATGAAAAAGATCGTTTTTTAAATTATGTAGATAAGTCTGTATATGTTTAATTTTTTTGGTAAATAAATTCCATGAATCCATTCACAATGTCATGCTCTTCCGAGGTTTTTGTAAGATTATGACAGTTTTCTCTGCCTTCAACATATTATCACAGATGCTTGGTTTACTTTTGCAGTTCTCAAAACTGAATTTGACTCAGCAGAGATCACATGCCTCTTCTTCACACAGCAAAAATGTTATAACATGAACAGAGTTGAGAAAAAGACCTTAAATCTATTGTTCTACAAACCTATGAATACAGAATCAACCCTTCAGTGCTAAGTTTCAAGAAGTTCAATGAATTGCTTTGTTTAAGCAAATAACTATGATGTAATGTTATTGTTTCAGTTGAGTAAATCTTAAAAAAATTTAAATTATTTTCTAAAAATCTTCATCTACTTGCATATTAAACTTCACTGTAACCTCAATTTCTTCTGCTTTCTCCTGCACCTAGCATGTGCCAACCACAAATTGAAAGCAGAACTGCATTTGTGACTGCAGATATAGAATATCCACCCCTAACATTCTGATCAGTGATTTCTTCCTATCTTGACCTGTGCAACACGTAGTAGTTGGTTGATGGCTTATTTTAAATGTAGGACCCTTGCATTTCATTTAAAATCAAATTGTTTGGAGATCACAGTTCCCCTTTAAAAATTAAAGTTAAAGGGAACAGCTAAGCTCAATACTAGCTCAGAAAGGAATATCAGTGTGTTTATAGGAACTGGTTAAGATTCATTCCATTTCACTCCGGCCTGCAGCATGTTAGCTGTTATGGGCATATTAATTGAAAGAGAAAAAGCCATAAAACAAACCCTTACTATTGAACAGGAAATTATAAAGTTTGCAACATAGCAAATTTATAGAACTGAAGAATTCCCATTATGTTTGCTAAATGTTCTTTTTTTTGTCACCCATGCATTTTACTTTTATGATTACAATTGCATTGAAAGTGAAAACACCAAAAGAAAAAGTAAATTGCATGTTTCCCTAAACATTGTAAATTGGTGTTGGACTACAGTGGTAGAGCTCCACGTATTGTTGGTCCTTAAAATAGCTTTTATTCTAGATAGCCTCTGCGTTCCTGAATGAATGCATTGATTATGTTATTGATTGGAGAGAAAAAAAATGTCCATTGAGGAATCTGGGTGTTTTATGGTAGGTATTGAGTTGTAATTGTTTGATTCCTGGACTTGTATATAAAATGTACAATCCAGCCATGAGAATGTTTTAGAATTGTGCATTGCATTACAGCATTCCTATTACCACATCATCATCTTTAGCTTTACATGTTTTACGAAAGACTGTTATAATGCAGTAGATACTGTCAAACAAATGTATCTGCCGTAGATGCTTAAGCACCAACAAAGAAAGACAAAGAGCTTATCTTAATAAGCTACTGGGAGACTTATTTCCTAACTCCCTTTCCCAGTAGCAAATAGGACTCCTTTTATAATATGCTTCTCTCTGAGATTTTCATTTATGCAGATAAGAGTCTTGTTTGAATTGTGTGTGTTCAGGGTCTGTGTCAAAACGTACATGTGTGCGATATTAAAAGGGTCTTCCATTTAATATCCCCTTTTTCTTCCTTTTATTACAGGGAAACTAAACCCAAAGTTTGCAGTTATGTGAAAGCATTTACCCCAGAACACAAACAAAGTATAAGATAATACTCATTAAGGTATTGTATTAACACTATATAATGTCCTGATTTAAACACCTTAAAGCAATATAGCAGAAATAAAACAGTTCAGGGTTATAGAATAAAGAAGCTAGTGGTTAGAGCGTAGTTATTGGTTTACTTTTCAGTGTGGATTTTATGGTCAATCCCATTAGCATCACTTTAATAACAATGTCACATTTATTTTTTTTGTTATCATATATTTTTATTGCTATTAAGATTGTTCATGCTAACTTAACAGCATGGCATTTAATGAATTCAACAATATTATTAACATCCAATACCTTAAGTAGGATATACATATTAAAAACACAGTATATATTCATGTACAATTTATAGCCAGACATTTTGCATGTTTATATTAGATCTATTGTCCGTTTCCCCAAATTTCCCATTTCTTGTAGAAAACATGGACGTTATGGGGGGGTTATACCAAAAGGTTTTCCTAAGACATATTGTAGTGAGTAATTTATATATTTGTATCATCTTGGGTATTTGTTTGGAGGAAACAAATCTAGATTTCTAGATTTCTATGTAAAAGACAATTATACTCGCCTATTATACTCCCCCTATTCCTCCAAAGCTGCATAGTACCCAGGGTGAGGACCTAAATTGCTAATCCTCACCCTGGGTACTTTAACTAACTCCTACAATACTTACTAAAGCCTACCTCAGTGCTTTGCTTTGAACCTTCTCTCTTCCCCTGTAAGTGACAGATCATGATAAAGTGGTTGACACCCCAGAAAGGAGGTGTTTCTTTCCATTGGCTACACTGAGGACTGTCACTGACCATGGAAGAGAGGAGGATGAAGCAGAGCCCCGAAGGAGACTTTGAGAAAGTATTCAGGAGTTAGGGAGAATTCCCAGGGTGCTAGCAAAACGTATAATGTGGGTTTGTCATTTTGTTCTTCACACTCCTGAATAAAAAGAATGTTTAGGAGAGAAGCCAATTATGTTTAAGGACTAAAGCCTCAGAAACAACTTGAATTAGAAGGAGATCTCCTTGATATAAAAGCGTAATCAGTGTCTCACCTCTCATTTTAATATGGTTGTTGAGAAATGTAACTTTGTAACATGAGGTTTGTTCTTATTTCCCAGAATTCCAATATCGCACAGTGTGGTCACTGACCATTATGTTCTTTACACATGCTCAGTCCTAGGATAATGCAGGAACTTTTTACAGTTGGTCACACCCACTAGTAACCTCTAGCCAATCCTTTTACAGGACAGAATAGGCAGGGAGCATTGTGACTGAGATCAGGGGTGTGGCCAGTCACTGTACATACACACTTATTTCATCAAGCTTCAAGTGGTAACATTTACTTTAATGCTATTACTGTATTGCTATGTTACAGTTTATTGGTGTTTTTAGAGGGTATATGTTCGAATCTGGATGGAAAAATTTGGGTTTCGTTCTCCTTTAATTCACGTGTATACTTTTTATTTTCTCCCTTTAACCAATGTAAAGCATGTTCAGGGGGAATGTGCTGGGGGAAGAAGGAGATAAGAATATAAGAGCATGTGCTGAAAATTGATACTTGATATAGTAGGAGCCAAAGAGGACTTATAGGAGGTAATTCTCAGTACCCCCGTGTTAATTATATATAAATCAGTCAACACCATAACAAAGAAGTGAGACTCAAGCTTTTTGTATTCTTGTGAATGTACTGAGAGTGTTGACTAGAGACTCTAGTTGCCCATTAATATAGTTCTCCTTTGACTTTTGCCAACCAGAATGTAAGTATTAATATGTAAATCACAATACCTGCTGGGTGAACACCTGGTAGCACTGGAATAACAACAATTAAATTAGACGTAGAAAAGTAAGCATCCCCCTATTGTGCAGCCAGATCCTTACGAAAAATGGGTCCGAACAAAAGACAATTAAAATTTTACTTTTAATAGGTATACTTAAAAATCACACACTGGTTAAAATTTGCAAAGAAACTGTTGCCACCAAAAGAGAAAAGAGGAACAGAAAACCAAGACCTGAGTATCCCTCACTTAAATTGCACAATCAGTGCTGATTATAGGCTGACCCTAATAATATTAGAAAGCCCCAGGCACTCAGTGCCCTCCTAGTCCAACAGAGAGAGTCCCTAGTTTAAGTCCCTAAGATAAATAAGTGGCAACATGGGATGCTATTAAAATCATCCAAGTGATAAACTCCACTCAACATGAATAAGTATTTATTATTATCAAGCAACAGTTATAATGCCAAGCATGGCAGTAATAACTAGAAGTCCCACACAATTAGTGCGTGTGAATAGAGTGCACGATTGGCTAGAACCTTTACCAATACCAGAGGGCAGGAGGGGCCTAATGGGTATTTAATGTGTGACTAAGTGGGCGTCCGGTGTTTTGTGATTTATTCTTATGTGTTTCTTGTTTGTAATAAGTGTTCCTTGTGGGATAGGATGGGGAGGTGAGCCTTTTCCATTGTGGTATAAATAATTTTACATTTAATGGGTAAGCCATTCTTTTTTACCAGTGTTTAGGTTTATATAGTGGATTTGCCCCTTCCCTTTATAGGAAGGTCTTTATTCTCTTATTAGGTACGGATAATCTATATTGTGAGTGCCGCAAAGGATGTTTCTGGGAGATCTCTTTCTCCAACTCCAAAAATCTAACATGATTTGAGCCTGTTTGACTGCAAGCTATCTGTTCCCACTACAGCACTAATTGTGTGGACTTCTATGTTATTACTGCCATGCTTGGCTTATAACTGTTGCTTGATAATAATATACTTATTCATGTTGGTGGGAGTTTTCACTTGGATGATTTTTAATAGCATCCCATGTTGCCACTTATTATACTTAGGGACTTAAACTAGGGTCCTCTCCTGTTGGACTAGGAGGGCACTGTGCCTGGGGCTTTCTCATATTACTTAGGGTCAGCCTATAATCACACTGATCGTGCAATTTAAGTTGAGGGATACTCAGTCTTGGTTTTCGTTTCTCTTTTGGTGGCAACATGTGGCTTTGCAAATTTTAACCTGTGTGATTTATAATGTATCAATTAAATTTTAATTGTCTTTTGTTCGGACCCACTTTTCGTAAGGATCTGGCTGCACAGTAGGGGGATACTTACCTTTCTACGTCTATTTAACCAGAATGTAAGGTCTGTTAAATACATCATGTATTAAACGCCTTGCACTTTTACCTACGTGACCTACTGCAAATCTAAATGTAACTATATAAATAAAAATACATTCAAGGGTCATGGATAAATTTTAATTGTCATTCACCAACTTTCAAATGTTACGCTTACAAATGCTTTATATTGCAAGGCTAATTAGCATTTATCCTCTGATGCATCTAATTAAAAGCTCATTAGTCTTGCAGCATGCACAATTCATGATAAAGTCACAACCTTAATAAATAGGAAAATGAAAATGTTCTCAGGGCAAACAATGAGAAGAGTGCTGTAACCTCTATAAACTTGTTTTACTTTTAGCTGTAAATGGAAATTGCTGGTTCTCTGTCTCCCACACCTGGAAGCATTTGGATGGAGGAGGTTTGAGCTCCATATCTTGTATTGTAAAAAAATAAAATGAAGGTCAGACCTGGATAAACTCTATTTTGTGCTAACTTTCTGTGCATGGCGATTTACCCAGGTGCTCTGCAGGTATTTAGAGTTAAAGTCACTCTAAGCAGTCGCTATGCGGGTTACGAAAAAGACACCCGCGCTTGGTCACTAGCAATTCATATGGCATTGCGCCGGTTGTAGAGCATTATTTTAAACACGGCTGAGAGGAAACGCTCAGTACAGGACTGGCTTGGAATCACCCCCATAAAGGGAATCACAAATGTGGCAAATGTGTAACATGTGGTACATGAAAGAAGAAAGTCAGTTCCCCTCCCCGATGGCAAAATTTATAAAATGCAATCTCTAATAACATGCCAGACAAAGCAGGTCATATACATCTGCAATGCAAGTGTGGCATACAGTATATTGTCCAGACGAGAAGGGCATTTAGTGCCCATATACAGAGCACATTAGGGTCCATCCGTGCCTGAGAGTCTGGTACCGAACGCACACCCCCTCCTCCCTCCAAATGTAGTCCACCTGTTCCCCCCACCCAATGGTAAACACCAAATCCCCCAAGATAATAGGTAACTATGCTGCTACCGGGTGTACCCGGTGCAGATAAAAGGGTCAGACGGTACAGCGCGGCCAAAATGGGGACTCTCTCTCCTATTTATGAGCATACAAAGTGATGTTTTCCCAGACTTACAGACGGCACGACCATTAAACAGTATCATATAATTGAAGACCTCTCACCCAGCTCCGGTGTTTTTAGTCTCTTAAATCGTCCTGTCTCTTCACCCAGTTGTGCATCCATAAAAAAGTTTGTCACATTAACTTTATCAGTCCCCATTGGACTCTTCACGCTGTGCCAATGTACGTTTCACCTGTCCATTTGCTCACAGGCTTCCCATTTCACCCCCTTTGCATCAATGGAGGATTGTGTATTTCTGAGTGGTGCAAGTGTGTGAATGCTATGAAGGGGCTCTGAGGGAAGGATGTCTATGTCTTTTCCTCTCCTATAGTTGTTTTTTGCTGTTTAGCAATACAAATACAAATCACCTCATCACTACACTGCACTTAAAATATCAATGAGTCTTTTTTGGATGTACCAGTTGCTGTTTCAGTGTTCAGTGTTGCTCAGATTAAAGCAGGCAATGAATGGGTGTAGTATGGGATGACCATGTTCTTTCTCTTGTTTTGCTTTACTCTTCACTGGTGGTATTGGTGTTCTTTTTTTTCTTTCTTTCAGTTATACAAAAACCCAGTCTCGATATCTACAAGTTTTAAGGGCTCCTCTGAGATTTTTAAGCCTCTGCTAATGGGGATGTTCTCTGACACCCGCTTGAGATAAGGTGGTAGAAGTCAAGTCTGTGTGAGTTAGTTTTCTGTAAACCTCTACTTCCAGTTTTACAATTATCCCTGACTACCAAGCAGTCCAAGAAAGACAGTGTGTTTTGCACCTCTTGCTGAATGGATGGCTTTAAAGGGGAGTTCATATATAGATATGCAGTATTTTTTCATCTTAATGACCTTAACCAGCCCATTCAGCTTTTGTCTGTGTATAAATAAATGCTTCTGAAATACTGACTTCCTGTTTGCAGGACCGCTAATAGCGACCGTTATGGTCTTGCCCTTGACCCGCACCTGGGTTGACTTAGTTGCTCAGTAGAGATCTAGCATGTTTGACCCATCCAATCAGTAGAAATTACTGTTAGGAATATTCCAAGAGTGTGTGCATTCTGGGAAGAAGGATTGTTAAAGAACTGATTTTTTAAAATGAAAGCGTATGTAGAATAACTAGGTATAACATATATAACAAATTGTAAAATAATATTTTCCACTGAACCTTCCCTTTAATAGCATCATTGTGTTAAATATATTCATATACTCTCATTCGTATATACAGAAATATGTCTTACCTTAAGTTTAATCAGACTTTGCATATGGTAATCTTTACTGGTAACTTTTTTGGAAAGCTACACCTGTTCATAAAGGATAACTGTATTGCCTCAATGTCATTTTTTTTAAACTGCTTTAAAAAGAGTAAAGGTATGCAGCGCTCCATATCATTTTGTTCCTGATTTCGAGCCTCTCTCTGCCTTCAATTAGCCTTCAATTAGCCATGCTTGAAGGGGGCGTAACCATTCTGTCGGCCTCTAACTGTCACTCAGAGCTAGCAAGCAAGAAAACACTCCTCCACCCACCCTTAATTAGCTTGATTATGTAGGCTGTTATTCTAGCACAGGACATTTCAAGTTTGTTTGACTGGCATGGGAGGAAAGAGAGTTGTAACAGACATAACCCACCAGCCAATGACAATGATATGTTAACGATGGCCTGGGCCATCTAGGAGGCAGGCTGTTAGCACTCATCTTGCTGTGTGTATTCTAAGGAGTGCAGCACGGTCGTAAATGAAAGTAAGTGATTTCAGCTGCTGGAAGTGTGGACATGTATGGGGGAGATGTTGTTTTTTTGGGTATGGTTGTCCTTTAATGTACTTCTGCTGTTGTGATAAGAGAGTTGTGACTATAGCAGATTAACAAATAGTGTTATAGCTGCTATAATAATATGCCTGTGCTACAATATTTACTCACCAAATTACCCAGCTTTAATTACATACCATGTGCTTAATATTCCAAACAGATGGCCTTTTGCTTGTTTGGTTACTACAGAATCTGAACGGTACACGTGCTTCTTACAGCGGAATAGTGTTCCTTCCACTATTCCCTTTTAAACAGCTAGGAAAAAAAATCCATTCTAAAATTTGTTAAAACCTGATGGGTGAGATGCAAGTGCACCATTTGTGCTTAATGAATACCATATTTAAAATAAGCAGGGGTATAAATGTCCAGTAGAAAAGACATTAAGTAGAGCGTTGTTTTACAATCCACATAATCATAGTTTTTCTCACACGGCAATCGTAAATGTGATTGCGGTATTACGATCATTGCATTATTGTGGCAATCATTATTTTACATTACCAAACTTTTATAAATAGTTTGCAAAATGTTTCACCGCTTCATGTGTATGCTTCAGTAACCCAGTAAAAAGCCAACATCTGATTGGGTACTGCAAATTAATTGCAAGGGCAACATTGCATGCTGGTTCCAAGAGCTGCAAGCCCTCATCTTGTACCTCTAAAACTAATTGCTTTGAAGAAAGAATACTCCCATGTTACCATATTATGTAACTAGTTTTAAGGAGCTGCAGTTTGCTGGACATAAGCAATACTTAAAAAATTGGTCCTATTAATAAAATAGAGAAATTTGCATGGTGGAGTTTTACACAATTTATCATAATCATATCTTTTGCTGAAAAAAACACCACATGTGTTAGGCTATTTTTAAATACAGTAACAGTAATACAGTAAGTGTTCAGTTGTATTAACCAATTTGACACTACTTTAAAAATCCACCAGGGAGCAGGGGTGTCTCTAGAGTTTCATAAGTTCGGGGGGGACTTGCCACGCCCTTTCTCCTCCCCCCCCCCCCTATTAAACCACACCAATTAAACTACCCCCGCAGTGTTAGAGCATTTGGTAATTGCACTCTCAGGCAGTGTGGCAGCATTTGATAATGTTAAACCGGGGGGCTCAATTATCTAGGCTTGTTAATAAACTGGAGGTTAAATTAACACTGGGCTAGTTAATAAACTTAAGGGCTGAATTAACACGGGCTTTAATAAATTGGAGGCTGAATTAACACTGGACTAGTTAATAAACTGGAGGGCTGATAACACTGGCTAGTTAATAAACTGGACTGGAGGGCTGAATTACACTGGGCTAGTTAATAAACTGGAGGGTTAAATAACACTGGGCTAGTTAATAAACTGGAGGGTTAAATTACCACTGGGCTAGTAAACTGAGGGCTGAATTAACACTGGGCTAGTTATAAACTGGAGGGCTGAAAAATACTGGGTAGTTAATAAACTGGACGGGAGGGCTGAATTAACACTGGGCTAGTTACTAAACTGGTGGGCTGATTAATACTGGGCTAGTAATAAACTGGAGGGATAAATTAATATTGGGCTATTAAATAAACTGGATGGTTAAATTAATACTGGGCTAATTAATAAACTGGAGGGCTGATTAACACTGGGCTAGTTAATAACTGGAGGTCTGAATTAATACTGGGCAGTTAATGGACTGGAGGGCTGAATTAACACTGGACTAGTTAATAAACTGGAGAGTTGAATTATACTGAGCTACTTAATAACTGGACTGGAGGGCTGAATTAACACTTGACTAGTTACTAAACTGGTGGGCTGAATTAATACTGGGCTAGTAAATAAACTGGGAGCTTAAATTAATACTGGGCTAGTATAACTGGATGGTTTAATTAATACTGGGCTAGTAAATAAACTGAGGGTTTAATTATACTGGGCTAGTTAATAAACTGGAGGGTTTAATTAATACTGGGCTAGTAAACTGGGGGTTAAATAATACTAGGGCTAGTTAATAAACTGGAGTTTAATTAATACTGGGCTAGTTAATAAACTGGAGGGTTTAATTAATACTGGGTTAGTAACTGGAGGGTTAAATTAATACTGGGCTAGTTAATAAACTGGAGGGTTTAATTAATACTGGGCTAGTAAATAAACTGGAGGGTTTAATTAATACTGGGCTAGTAATCTGGGGGTTAATCTAATACTGGGCCAATTCAGAAACTGAGGGTTAAATTAATACTGGGCTAGTTGAAAACTGGACAGCTGAATTAACACGGGGCTAGCTAATAAACTGGAGGGCTGACTGATTAAACTATACTCTGGGGGTGTGCACTGGGCTAGTTAATAAACTGGACTGGAGGGCTGAATTAACACTGGGCTAGTTACTAAACTGGTGGGCTGAATTAATACTGGGCTAGTAAATAAACTGGAGGGATAAATTAATATTGGTCTATTAAATAAACTGGATGGTTAAATTAATACTGGGCTAATTAATAAACTGGAGGGCTGAATTAACACTGGGCTAGTTAATAAACTGGAGGTCTGAATTAATACTGGGCTAGTTAATGAACTGGAGGGCTGAATTAACACTTGACTAGTTACTAAACTGGAGAGCTGAATTAATACTGGGCTAGTAAATAAACTGGAGGGTTAAATTAATACTGGGCTAGTAAATAAACTGGAGGGTTTAATTAATACTGGGCAAGTTAATAAACTGGAGGGTTTAATTAATACTGGGCTAGTAAACTGGAGGGTTAAATTAATACTGGGCTAGTAAATAAACTGGAGGGTTTAATTAATACTGGGCTAGTAATCTGGAGGGATAAATTTAATACTGGGCCAATTCAGAAACTGGAGGGTTAAATTAATACTGGGCAATAAATTGCTTTTTTGTTTTTTGCTCTGTAGTTTGTTTAGAATTTTTGTGCTCTGTTACTTTTGATGTTTGGCCCAGGAACAACTTTTTTTTCTAAGGAAAATGGAATATTGTTGTCATTGGCATTTGCTGGCATTCAGGTATATGTTAACACAATGAATAAAAAGGGAATAGAATACAGATCACACAACATAAAGCCAGGATGTTAGACTTAAAATATTCTTAAACTGGCCATGCTTAAAAATGTAAAATGTTCTATATATTGCATGAGTTGGGGGCATCTGTGACACAATTCTCTAAATTCTAACATTTCTTTTTGGCAGCTTTATGTCACACATGGATAGTTTGAAAAACACGTGGCTTAAAGACCTACAAAGTCAAACAGTAGATTTGTCATTTGCAGCTTAGTCACAAAAATCCAATCTGCTTAAATTACCACGGTATGTCCTTGTGGTACTCTCAGTAGTCAAACCACAAACCTACAATCATTTGAGAAGCATAAATGTGTTTGTAAAAAGTCAAGAAATTGTCTCTAGAAATGTATGGTAAACATCTCTGATTAGATGCCACATATAGTAGCTTTATATGGCTTCAGGTTCTTAATATGGCTTCAGAGGACTTGCAGAGTCCATCACATTACAGTTGTCGCCAAAAATGTTCCAGTCCTTTTTTGTTTTTTTTAATTGTAAAGAATTTACACAGAACTACTAATTATCATCTAAAATTAATTCAGAATAAAGGGCAATGGAGGAAACACAAATAATAGAATTTGATTAATATTAGAATTTTGCTTTTAATACATCAATATACAGTAACACAAATCTTTACGACTTGTAAATAATTATATAAAGAAAAATCCTAGATCTCTAAAATCCTACTCCTGTGATACACAAACAAAAATGTCCAGAAAAGTGCTTTGTACAACTCGGTATACACATACCCCAAAATTCCTTTATCTGATCCGCATTATATGTCCTGTATCTCCTGTAGTGATTTATAAAAGTAAAAATCTTGAATATTAATAGCAAAAAACTCTTATCCAAGTAAGTGCAACCACACGTTTAACCCAAGCTGGTTCGACAGGCCTATTAAGTGGACATACCACAAGGCGTATACGTTATCTGTTTAGGTGTAGGAATGGGTTACCCCAAAGTGTCAATATTTTGTGTGACCACCATTATTTCCAGCACTACCTTAAGTTCACTAGAGCTTCACAGGTGGCCACTGGAATCCCCTTCCACTCCTCCATGACAACATCATGGAACTGGTGGACTATTCCTTCACCTTCCTTCCATTTGAGGATGCCCCTCAGATACTTATTACCCTTAGTCTCTTTAGCAAGGCATTCATCACTCTGAAGGTGGTGTTTGGTGTATTATCATGGTGAAATACTGGATCATGCTCTGTATCAGTATGTCGTACAAAAAAAACTGATAGGAAAAAAACGTTCAGAATGGCACATTATCAATTTCCACAATCATTTGAAAAAACTACATTTTTTTACCTATATTTACCTATATCACACACAAGCCTCCAACCTAGGTAGCCTAATTCATGATTATAGTGGTAAATCAAGATATCTTATATAATTTTTTTAACTTTATTACCCTTTAGGTATTGCTGTAACAGTAATGGAGGGTAGGTCAGTATGTGTGTTTACCTATGTCACGTTGAGGGTTAAAAAAACAAACTTTTTTGATTATTGATCAAAAAAAATTTTTTTAACTTTAGTTACCTTTAGTATGGCTGCCACGGTAAAGATAAGTTGATCAGTAAGTGTGTGTACCTATGTCGGGTTGGGGGTTAAAAAAAAAAACCTTTTTGATGATTGTCAAAATAGTTTTTTTTTTTTTACATTAGTTGCCTTTTAGGTAGGGCTAACATAATGGATAAGTAGATCATAGTGTGTGTTCCTGTGTCGGGTTGGGGATTAAAAAATACAAATTTTGTTGATGATTAGTCAAAATAGTTTTTTTGACTACAGTTTCCCTTTGAATATGGCTGCCATGAAAATGGAAGGGTAGGTCAGTAGGTATGTGTACCCATGTGAGGTATGTCTTTTTTTTGTTTCAACCATAAGCAAACTTTTACTGAGGATATATCAAAATTAGTTTTTTTACTTTATTTACCCTTTAAATATGGCTGCCACAGGAATCAAAGGTTAGGTCAGTAGGTGTGTGTACCTGTGTGAGGTTGGGGTATGTGTTTTTGCATGTATGACCATATAACTACTCTCTCTAGGATGATTGATCAAAGTTAGTTTTTGACTATAGTTATTCTTTAAAATGTCTTCCATGGGAATGGAAAGTTAGGTCAGTTAGGTGGTGTACTTGTGTCTGGTGGGGGGTTGGTGGTATCGCCTTTGTGTTTTGACCACGAAACAAACTGTTTTTAAAATATCCACATTTGAGCAGTTACCATTATAGTCTAAAAAAAAAAATGTCCCGAAATTCGCCAATAACGCTATAATGTTTCCGCGGATTCCTTATCTATGCAACACCACACTTCTCCTATATGCCCCCACATGTATGTACCGAATTTCATGTCTCTAGCTCAAAAACTGTGGGAGGAGATACAGTCCAAAAAAGGCGGAAGAATAAAACTGAAAAAGAGAGAAATCAAAAGAACAGTAATTTGGCTCTTCAAGCCATATTAATAATATTACAGTGGTTTGCAAAAGTATGGCGGCCCCTAAAGTTTTCCACATTTTGTCACATACTGCCACAAACATGAATCAATTTTATTGGAATTCCATGTGAAAGACCAATACAAAGTGGTGTACACGTGGTGTCATACGATTCCAAACATTTTTAACAAATCAATAACTGCAAAGTGGGGTGTACTAATTATTCAGCCCCCAAGTCAATACTTGTGATTGACCTTTGCTGCAATTACAGCTGCCAGGCTTTTATGTATGTCTCTACCACCTTTGCACATCTAAAGACTAAATCCTTGCCCATCTTCTTCGCAAAACAGCCCAGCTCAGTCAGATTAGATAAACAGCGTTTGTAACAGCAGTTTTTCGATCTTGCCACAGATTCTCGATTGGGTTAGTCTGGACTCTGATTGGGCCATTCTAACACATGGATATTGTTTTTGTTTTAAACCATTCCATTGTTGCCCTGGCTTTATTTTAGGGTCGTTGTCCTGCCCCAGTCTCAGTCTTTTCTGACTCCAGAGGTATTTCTTCCAAGATTGCCCTGTATTTGGCTCCATCCATCTTCCCATCAACTCTGATGAAGAGAAGCACCCCCAGAGCATGATGTGCTACCCCCATATTGACAGTGGGATGGTGTGTTCTGAGTGATGTGCAGTGTTAGTTTTCGCCACACATCGCGTTTTGCATTTTGGCAAAAGTTCCATTTTGGTCTCATCGACAAGGCACTTTCTTCCACATGTTTGCTGTGTCCCCCACATGCTTGTGGCAAACTGCAAACGGGACTTCTTATGCTATTCTGTTAACAATGGCTTTTTTGCCACACTTCCATAAAGGGCAACTTTTTGCAATGCACGACTAATAGTTGTGCACTGCACACTTGCAGTTATTGATTTGTTAAAATGTTTGGAATCATGTATGATTTCTTTCCACTTTTGTACACCACTTTGTATTGGTCTTTCACGTGGAATTCCAATAAACTGATTCATGCAGTAATGTGACAAAATGTGGAAAACTTCAAGGGGGCCGTATACTTTGCAAACCACTTACAAAAATGTGTGGGTGGTCTCAGTACTTTACTGATAAGAAAACTTTATATGGAATTATTATTATACCCACAAATCTATTCTAACCTATTGGTATTTAAAGAAATTGAGCAACACAGATTACATTGGTATATCCCACATCAATTTGTCAATGACGGCACATGGCATTTTCTGCAATGTGCATTTTTCCTTCGAGGAAATGTGGCAATACTTTTCACCATAAAAACGATCAGCATATAAATCAGAAGAATATCGACTTAGCCATGACTTGTTAAGCAGTTAAACAGTTAAGCTTCAAGCCTAATACTTTGGAGGCATAAAGATAGAACATGTTGATAACATGTTGATAACATGTTATCAATTAAGTGGAGGTATGTAACACTGCAATGTTTATAACTTTTTTTTTAAAATAACTTTTTAAAAATGTTGTCATTGTTTCTCATCTTGTGTACTACATATTCAGTTCGGCCGAAATAGTATATGGCATGTCTTGTTCTGGTGAAGTACAGTACTTTATAATATAAAGTAAAAGCACTGGCATGTGCCTTTTTTTGTAGAGTAGGACTCACATGCTCATGTTAGGACCTAGCAAATAAAACAACTATTATGGGTAGTTAGTCTGACTAGTTATTTATGATGTAATTTAACATCCCATATATTATTTTAACATCCCCTTTAACATTATTATTTTAACATACAGTTGCAGCTCCCGTTAATTACACTGCAAAAACTTCTACTATCTACAGGAAATGCTTTTGGTTTAAATATATAGTATGTCTGGGCACCCTATGGTCCCTTTTTTTGCAGCTAGTACCCCCCCTCCTCCAGTTAGCATCAAAAGTGTTGAAACATAGTGTATTACAAGTATTCATTAGTCCAAATGGTTTTTTAAATACTGATTTCATTGCTTTTTTAAAGGGTAACTATCTATTGAAAGACTTTGTATTACCTTGAAATTGATCCAACGTTCACCCTTTTAGATGCAGCCACGATAAAGTATGAAGGTCTGAGGAATCCTACACCTCTGCAGCATTCCAAAGTCACTTTGGGTGCCCCATCGCTCTCCAATGACATCAGGGAATGCTCTGTCGCTTTTTTTATCAAAAATATGTGACAGCGGCCATCAGTAGGGGGAAGAGTAACCAGACCAGTGATGTCATGCTGTAGAGCTGGAGGATTCCCTGAACCTACAGATCTTCATAACTTGATTGTTGTTGCAGCTGAGAGGGTAAGCATTAGATTGATTCACATGAAATCCCTTTGTGTTCATGCCACGTTATCCTTATGAGAATAACTTAAAAACTGGACAAACTTTTCACATTTGAGACCTTAAAATCATAGCTTTGCTTTTTTACAGATTGTCTGCAAAACATGCCCCAGAAGTGGTGGATGACAGCAGGGACATATAACCATCTTCACAAGGATCTTGACAGACTTCTTGATGGCTATGATAACGACTTAGGCCGGGACTAGGAGGTAAGTCTTTTAAATAGTATTTTTGGGTTTAAAGGAGAACTATAGGGTTAGTACACCTCCCATCATGTATTTATAATGATCAGTATGGATAAAAATCATGATTTTTTTTTAAAAAATCAAAAAGCCAGATTTTTGATTTAAATCAGATTTTGTTTAAATAAATTCTGCTTTTTGAAGAAAATATTAACCATCCAAAGGTTTTCCAGCATGAAATAAAGATCTTTTTTTAAATTATGTAGAATAAGTCTGTATATGTTTAATTTTTTTGGTAATAAATTCCATGAATCCATTCACAATGTCATGCTCTTCCAGAGGTTTTTGTAAGATTATGGACAGTTTCTCTCGCCTTCAACATATTATCACAGATGCTTGGTTACTTTTGCAGTTCTCAAAACTGATTTGACTCGAGAGATCACATGCCTCTTCTTCACAGCAAAAATGTTATAACATGAACAGAGTTGAGAAAAAGACCTTAAATCTATTGTTCTACAAACCTATGAATACAGAATCACCCCTCAGTCTAAGTTTCAAGAAGTTCAATGAATTGCTTTGTTTAAGCAATACAAATGATGTAATGTTATTGTTTCAGTTGAGTAATCAATTAAAAAATTTAAATTATTATTCTAAAATCTTCATCACTTGCATATTAAACTTCACTGTAACTCAATTTCTTCTGCTTTTCTCTGCACCTAGCATGTGCCACACACAAATTTGAAAGCAGAACTGCATTTGTGACTGCAGATATAGAATATCCACCCCCTAACATTCTGATCAGTGATTTCTTCCTATCTTGACCTGTGCAACACGTGGGTAGTTGTTGATGGCTTATTTTAAATGTAGGACCCTTGCATTTCATTTAAAATCAAATTGTTTGGAGATCACAGTTCCCCTTTAAAAATTAAAGTTAAAGGGAACAGCTAAGCTCAATACTAGCTCAGAAAGGAATATCAGTGTGTTTATAGGAACTGGTTGAAGATTCATTCCATTTCACTCCGGGCCTGCAGCATGTTAAGCTGTTATGGGCATATTAATTGAAAGAGAAAAAAGCCATTAAACAAAGCCTTACTATTGAACAGGAAATTATAAGTTTGCAACAGTAGCAAATTTATAGAACTGAAAATCCCCATTAGTTTGCTAAATGTTTCTTTTTTGTCACCATGCATTTTACTTTTTATGATTACAATTGCATTGAAGTGAAACACCAGAAAGAAAAAGTAAATAATGCATGTTTCCTAAACATTGTAAATTGGTGTTGGACTACAGTGTTAGAGCTCCACGTATTGTTGGTCCTTAAAATAGCTTTTATTCTAGATAGCCTCTGCTGTTCTGAATGAATGCATTGATTATGTTATTGATTTGGAGAGAAAAAAAATGTCCTTGAGGAATCTGGGTGTTTTATGGTGGTATTGAGTTGTAATGTTTGATTCCTGGACTGTATATAATAAAATGTACAATCCAGCCATGAGAATGTATAGAATTGTGCATTGCATTACAGCATTCCTATTACCACATCATCATCTTTAGCTTTACATGTTTTACGAAAGACTGTTATAATGCAGTAGATACTGTCAAACAAATGTATCTGCCGTAGATGCTTAAGCACCAACAAAAGAAAGACAAAGAGCTTATCTTAATAAGCTACTGGGAGACTTGATTTCTCAACTCCCTTCCCAGTATGCAAATAGGACTCCTTTTTATAATATGCTTCTCTCTGAGATTTTCATTTATGCAGATAAGAGTCTTGTTTGAATACTGTGTCTGGGTCGAGGGTCTGTGTCAAAATCTACATGTGTGCGATATTAAAGGGTCTTCCATTTAATATCCCCTTTTTCTTCCTTTTATTACAGGGAAACTAAACCCACAAGTTTGCAGTTATGTGAAAGCATTTACCCCAGAACACAAACAAAGTATAAGATAATACTCATAAGGTAAATGGATTAACACTATATAATGTCCTGATTTAAACACCTTAAAGCAATATAGCAGAAATAAAAACAGTTTCAGGGTTATAGAATAAAGAAGCTAGTGGTTGAGCGTAGTATTGGTTTACTTTTCAGTTGTGATTTTATGGTACATCCCAATTAGCATCACTTAATAACAATGTCACATTTATGTTTTTGTTTACATATATTTTATTGCTATTAGATTGTTCATGCACTTAACAGCATGGCATGTAATGAATTCACACATATTATTAACATCCAAACCTTAAGTAGGATATAACATATTAAAACACAGTATATATTCATGTACAAGTTATAGCCAGACATTTGCATGTTTATATTAGATCTATTGTCCGTTTACCAAATTTCCCATTTCTTGTAGAAAACATGGACGTTATGGGGGGGTTATACCAAAAGTTTTCCTAGACTATTGTAAGTGAGTAATTTATATATTTGTATCATCTTGGGTATATTTGTTTGGAGGAAACAAATCTAGATTTCTAGATTTCTATGTAAAAGACAATTATACTCGCCTATTATACTCCCCCTATTCCTCCAAAGCTGCATAGTACCCAGGGTGAGGACCTAAATTGCTAAGTCCTCACCCGGGGTACTTTAAAACTACTACAATACTTACTTAAAGCCTACCTCAGTGCTTTGCTTTGAACCTTCTCTCTTCCCCTGTAAGTGACAGACATGATAAAGTGGTTGACACCCCAGAAAGGAGGTGTTTCTTTCCATTGGCTACACTGAGGACTGTCACTGACCATGGAAAGAGGAGGGATGAAGCGAGCCCCGAGGAGACTTTGAGAAATATTGCAGGAGTTAGGAGAATTCCCAGGGTGCTAGCAAAACGTAATGTGGGTTTGTCATTTTGTTCTTCACACTCCTGAATAAAAAGAATGTTTAGGAGAGAAGCCAATTAATGTTTAAAGGACACTAAAGCCTCAGAACAACATTGAATTAGAAGGTAGATCTCCTTGATATATAAAAGCAGTACCAGTGTCTCACCTCTCATTTTAATATGGTTGTTGAGAAATGTAACTTTGTAACATGAGGTTTGTGTCTTATTTCCCAGAATTCCAATATCGCACAGTGTGGTCACTGACCATTATGTTCTTTACACATGCTCAGTCCTAGGATAATGCAGGAACTTTTACAGTTGGTCACACCCACTAGTACCTCTAGCCAATCCTTTTACAGGACAGAATAGGCAAGGGACATGTGACTGAGATCAGGGGTGTGGCCAGTCACTGTACATACACACAGTTATTTCATCAAGTTCTTCAAGTGGTAACATTTACTTTAATGCTATTTACTGTATTGCTATGTTACAGTTTATTGGTGTTTTTAGAGGGTATATGTTCAGAATCTGGAGTGGAAAAATTTGGGTTTCGTTTCTCCTTTAATTCACTGTATACTTTTTATTTTCTCCTTTTAACCAATGTACAATGTTCAGGGAGGAATGTGCTGGGGGAAGAAGGAGATAAAATATAAGAGCATGTGCTGGAAAGGATACTTGATATAGTAGGAGCCCAGAGGACTTATAGGAGGTAATTCTCAGTACCCCCGTGTAATTATATATAAATCAGTCAACAGCCATAACAAAAGTGAGACTCAACTTGTTGTATTCTTGTGAATGTACTGAGAGTGTTGACTAGAGACTCTAGTTGCCCATTAAATATAGTTCTCCTTTGACTTTGTGCCAACCAGAATGTAATAATTAATATGTAAATCACAATACCTGCTGGGTGAACACCTGGTAAGCCTGGGAATAACAACAATTAAATTAGACGTAGAAAAGGTAAGCATCCCCCTATTGTGCAGCCGATCCTTACGAAAATGGGTCCGAACAAAAGACAATTAAAATTTCTTTTAATAGTATACATTAAAAATCACACACTGGTTAAAATTTGCAAAAAACATGTTGCCACCAAAAGAGAAAGAGGAACAGAAACCAAGACCTGAGTTCACCTCAACTTAAATTGCACAATCAGTGCTGATTATAGGCTGACCCTAAGTAATATTAGAAAGCCCCAGGCACTCAGTGCCCTCCTATCCAACAGAGAGAGTCCCTAGTTTAAGTCCCTAAGTATAATAAGTGGCAACATGGGATGCTATTAAATAAATCATCCAAGTGATAAACTCCACTCAACATGATAAGTATTTATTATTATCAAGCAACAGTTATAATGCCAAGCATGGCAGTAATACATAGAAGTCCCACACAATTAGTTGCTGTAGTGAATAGAGTGCACTGATTGGCTGAACCTTTACCAATACCAGAGGGCAGGAGGGGCCTAATGGGTATTTAATGGTTGGACTAAGTGGGCGTCCGGGGTGTTTTGTGATTTTATTTCTTATTGTGTTTCTTGTTGTATAAGTGTTCCTTGTGGGATAGGATGGGGAGGTGAGCCATTTTTCCATTGTGGTATAAATAATTTTACATTTAATGGGTAGCCATTCTTTTTTACCAGTGTTTAGGTTTATATAGTGAGATTTGCCCCTTCCCTTTATAGGAAGGTCTTTATTCTCTTATTAAGGTACGGATAATCATTATATTGTGAGTGCCGCAAAGGTGTTTTCTGGGAGATCTCTTTCTCCAACTCCAAAAAATCTAACATGATTTGACCTGTTGCCTGCAAGCATCTGTTCCCACTACAGCACTAATTGTGTGGGACTTCTATGTTATTACTGCCATGCTTGGCATTATAACTGTTGCTTGATAATAATTAATACTTATTCATGTTGGGTGGAGTTTATCACTTGGATGATTTTTAATAGCATCCCATGTTGCCACTTATTATACTTAGGGACTACTAGGGTCTCTCTCTGTTGGACTAGGAGGGCACTGAGTGCCTGGGGCTTTCTCATATTACTTAGGGTCAGCCTATATCAGCACTGATCGTGCAATTTAGTTGAGGATACTCAGGTCTTGGTTTTCTGTTCCTCTTTTGGTGGCAACATGTGGCTTTGCAAATTTTAACCAGTGTGTGATTTTAATGTATACAATTAATTTTAATTGTCTTTTGTTCGGACCCACTTTTCGTAAGGATCTGGCTGCACAGTAGGGGGATACTTACTTTCTACGTCTATTTAACCAGAATGTAAGGTCTGATTAAATACATCATGTATTAAACGCCTTGCACTTTTTACCGTGACACTACTGCAAATCTAAATGTAACTATATAAATAAAAATACATTCAAGGGTCATGGATAAATTTTAATTGTCATTCACCACTTTCAAATGTTACGCTTACAAATGCTTTATATTGCAAGGCTAATTAGCATTTATCCTCTATTGCATCTAATTAAAAGCTCATTAGTCTTGCAGCATGCCAATTCATGATAAAGTCACAACCTTAATAAATAGAGGAATGAAAAGTTCTCAGCAAACAATGAGAAGAGTGCTGAACCTCTATAAACTTGTTTTACTTTTAGCTGTAAATGGAAATGCTGGGTTCTCTGTCTCCCACACCTGGAAGCATTTGGATGGAGGAGTTTGAGCTCCATATCTTTTATTTGTAAAAAAATAAAATGAAGTCAGACCTGGATAAACTCTATTTTGTGCTAACTTTCTGTGCATAGGGCGATTTACCCAGGTGCTCTGCAGGTATTTAGAGTTAAAGTCACTCTAGCAGTTCGCTATGCGGGTTACGAAAAAGACAACCCGCGCTTCTGGCACTAGCAATTCAATATGGCATTGCGCCGGTTGTAGAGCATTATTTTAACACCGCTGAGAGGAAACGCTCAGTACAGGACTGGCTTGGAATCACGCCCCATAAAGGGAATCACAAATGGGCAAATGTGTAACATGTGATATACATGAAAGAAGAAAGTCAGTTGCCCCTCCCCGATGGCAAATTTATAAAATGCAATCTCTAATAACATGCCAGACAAGCAGGTCATATACATCTGCAATGCAAGTGTGGCATACAGTATATTGTCCAGACGAAAGGGCATTTAGTGCCCATATACAAGAGCACATTAGGGTCTCATCCGTGCCTGGAGAGTCTTACCGAACGCACACCCCTCCTCCCTCCAAATGTAGTCCACCTTGTTCCCCCCACCCAATGGTAAACAGCCAAATCCCCCAAGATAATAGGTAACTATGCCTGCTACGGGTGTACCCGGTGCAGATAAAAGGGGTCAGACGTACACGCAGGCCAAAATGGGGACTCTCTCTCCTATTTATGAGCATAACAAAGTGATGTTTTCCCATGATTACAGACTGGGCACGACCATTAAACATTAAATCAATATAATTGAAGACCTCTCACCCAGCTCCGGTGGTTTTAGTCCTTAAAATCGTCCTGTCTCTTCACCCAGTTGTAGCATCCATAAAGAAAAGGTTTGTCACATTAAACTTTATCAGTCCCCATTGGACTCTTCACGCTGTCAATGTACGTTTCACCTGTCCATTTGCTCACAGGCTTCCCATTCATCACCCCCTTTGCATCAATGGAGGATTGTGTATTTCTTGAGTGGTGCAAGTTGTGTGAATGCTATGAAGGGGCTCTGAGGGAAGGATGTCTATGTCTTTTCCTCTCACTATATTGTTTTTTTTTTTGCTGTTTAGCAATACAATAACAATCACACTCTCACAACACTGCACTTAAATATCAATGAAGTCTTTTTTGGATTACCAGTTGCTGTTTCAGTGTTCAGTGTTGCTCAGATATAAGCAGCAATGAATGGGTGTATGTTGGAGGACCATGTTCTTTCTCTTTTTTTGCTTTACATCTTCACTGGTGGTATTGGTGTTCTTTTTTTTCTTTCAGTTATGACAAAAACCCAGTCTCGATACTACAAGTTTAAGGCTCCTCTGAGATTTTAAGCCTCTGCTAATGGGGATGTTCTCTGACACCCAGCTTGAGATTAAAAGGTGGTAGAAGTCAAGTCTGTGTGAGTTATTTTCTGTAAACCTCTACTTCCAGTTTACAATTATCCCTGACTACCAAGCAGTCCAAGAAAGACAGTGTGTTTTGCACCTCTCTCTGCTGAATGGATGGCTTTAAAGGGGAAGTTCATATATAGATATAGCAGTATTTTCATCTTAATGACCTTAACCAGCCCATTCAGCATTTTGTCTGTGTATAATAAAATGCTTCTGAATACTGACTTCCTGTTTGCAGGACCGCTAATACGACCGTTATGGTCTTGCCCTTGACCCCCACCTGGTTGACTTAGTTGCTCAGTAGAGATCTGAGCATGTTTGACCCATCCATCTAGAAATTACTGTTAGGAATATTCCAAGGTAGTGTGCATTCTGGGAAGAAGGATTGTTAAAGAACTGATTTTTTTAAAAATGAAAGCGTATGTAGAATAACTAGGTATACTAATATAAACAAAAATTGTAAAAATATATTTTCCACTGAACCTTCCCTTAAATAGCATCATTGTGTTAAATATTTCATATACTCTCATTCGTATATACAGAAATATGTCTTACCTTAAGTTTAATCAGACTTTGCATTGGTATCTTTACTGGTAACTTTTTGGAAAGCTACACCTTGTTCATAAAGGATAACTGTATTGCCTCAATGCATTTTTTTTTTAAATGCTTTAAAAAGAGTAAAGGTATGCAGCGCTCCATATCATTTTTTTCCTGATTCGAGCCTCTCTCTGCCTTCAATTAGCCTTCAATAGCCATGCTGTGAAGGGGGCGTAACCATTCTGTCTGCCTCTAACTGTCACTCAGAGCTAGCAAGCAAGAAAACCTCCTCCACCCACCCTTAATTAGCTTGATTATGTAGGCTGTATTCTAGCAACAGGACATTTCAAGTTTGTTTGACTGGCAGTGGAGGAGAAGAGAGGTTGTAACAGACATAACCACCACCGCCAATGACAAGTGATATGTTAACGATGGCCTGGGCCACTAGAGGCAGGCTGTTAGCACTCATCTTTGCTGTGTGATATCTAAGGGAGTGCAGCACGGTCGTAAATGAAAGTAAGTGATTTCAGCTGCTGGAATGTGGACATGTAATGGGGGAGATGTTGTTTTTTTGGGTATTGTTGTCCTTTAATGTACTTCTCTGCTGTTGTATAAGAGAGTTGTGACTATAGCAGATTAACAAATAGTGTTATAGCTGCTTATATAATATGCCTGTCTACAATATTTACTCACCAAATTACCAGCTTAATTACATACCATGTGCTTTAATATTCCAAACGATGGCCTTTTGCTGTTTGGTTACTACAGAATCGGAACGGTACTACTGCTTCTTACAGCGGAATAGTGTTCCTCCACCTATTCCCTTTTAACAGACTAGGAAAAAAAATCCATTCTAATTGTTAAAACCTGATGGGTGAGATGCAAGTGCACCATTTGTGCTTAATGAATACCATATTTAAAAAATAAGCAGGGGTATAAATGTCCAGTAGGAAAGACATTAAGTAAGCGTTGTTTTACAATCCACATAATCATAGTTTTTCTACACGGCAATCGTAATGTGATGTGCGGTATTTACGATCATTGCATTATTGTGGCAAAATCATTATTTTACATTACCAAACTTTTATAAATAGTTTGCAAATGTGTTCACCGCTTCATGTGTATGCTTCAGTAACCCAGTAAAAAGCCAACATCTGATTGGGTACTGCAAATTAATTGCAAGGGCAACATTGCATCGGTTCCAAGAGCTGCAAGCACTCATCTTGTACCTCTAAAACTAATTGCTTTGAAGAAAGAATACTCCCAGTTACCATATTAATGTAACTAGTTTGATAAGGAGCTGCAGTTTGCTGGACATAAGCAATACTTAAAAAATTGGTCCTATTAATAAAATAAGAAAATTTGCATGGTTGAGTTTTTACACAATTTATCATATCATATCTTTTGCTGAAAAAAACACCACATGGGTTAGGCTTTTTTAAATACAGTAACAGTAATACAGTAAGTGTTCAGTGTGTATTAACCAATTTGACACTACTTTAAAAATCCACCAGGGAGCAGGGTGTCTCTAGAGTTTCATAAGTTCGGGGGGGACTTGCCACGCCCTTTCTCCTCCCCTCCCCCCCATTAAACCACACCATTAAACTACCCCCAGCAGTGTTAGAGCATTTGGTAATATGCACTCTCAGGCAGTGTGGCAGCATTTGATAATGTTAAACCGGGGCTAATTAATACTAGGCTTGTTATAAACTGGAGGTTAAATTAACACTGGGCTAGTTAATAAACTTAAGGGCTGAATTAACACTGGGCTAGTAATAAATTGGAGGGCTGAATAACACTGGACTAGTTAATAAACGTGAGGGCTGAATTAACACTGGGCTAGTTAATAAACTGGACTGGAGGGCTGAATTAACACCTGGGCTAGTTAATAAACTGGAGGGTTAAATTAACACTGGGCTAGTTAATAAACTGGAGGGTTTAAATTAACACTGGGCTAGTAAACTGAGAGGCTGAATTAACACTGGCTAGTTAATAAACTGGAGGGCTGAATTAATACTGGGCTATTAATAAACTGGACTGGAGGGCTGAATTAACACTGGCTGAGTTACTAAACTGGTGGGCTGAATTAATACTGGGCTAGTAAATAAACTGGAGGGATTTAATATTGGGCTATTAAATAAACTGATGGTTAAATTATACTGGGCTAATTAATAAACTGAGGGCTGAATTAAACCTGGCTAGTTAATAAACTGGAGGTCTGAATAATACTGGGCTAGTTAATGGACTGGAGGGCTGAATTAACACTGGACTAGTTAATAAACTGGAGAGTTGATTAATACTGACTACTTATAAACTGGACTGGAGGGCTGAATTAACACTTACTAGTTACTAAACGGTGGGGGCTGAATTAATACTGGGCTAGTAAATAAACTGGAGGCTTAATTAATACTGGGCTAGTAATAAACTGGATGGTTTAATTAATACTGCTAGTAAATAAACTGGAGGTTTAATTAATACTGGGCTAGTTAATAAACTGGAGGTTTAATTAATACTGGGCTAGTAAACTGAGGGTTAAATTAATACTGGGCTAGTTAATAACTGGAGGGTTTAATTAATACTGGGCTAGTTAATAAACTGAGGGTTTAATTAATACTGGGTTAGTAAACGGAGGGTTAAATTAATACTGGCTAGTTATAAATGGAGGGTTTAATTAATACTGGGCTGTAAATAAACTGGAGGGTTTATTAATACTGGCTAGTAATCTGGAGGGTTAAATCTATACTGGGCCAATTCAGAAACTGGAGGGTTAAATATACTGGGCTAGTTGATAACTGGACAGCTGAATTACACTGGGCTAGCTAATAACTGGAGGGCTGAATTAACACTGGGCTAGTTAATAAACTGGAGGGTTAAATTAACACTGGGCTAGTTAATAACTGGAGGGTTAAATTAACACGTGGCTAGTAAACTGGAGGGCTGAATTAACACTGGCTAGTTTAATAAACTGGAGGGCTGAATTAATACTGGGCTAGTTAATAAACTGGACTGGAGGGCTGAATTAACACTGGGCTAGTTCTAAACTGGTGGGCTGAATTAAACTGGGCTAGTAAATAAACTGGAGGGATAAATTAATATTGGTCTATTAAATAAACTGGATGGTTAAATTAATACTGGGCTAATTAATAAACTGGAGGGCTGAATTAACACTGGGCTAGTTAATAAACTGGAGGTCTGAATTAATACTGGCTAGTTATGAACTGGAGGGCTGAATTAACACTTGACTAGTTACTAAACTGGAGAGCTGAATTAATACTGGGCTAGTATAATAACTGGAGGGTTAAATTAATACTGGGCTAGTAAATAAACTGGAGGGTTAATTAATACTGGGCAAGTTAATAAACTGGAGGTTTAATTAATACTGGGCTAGTAAACTGGAGGGTTAAATTAATACTGGGCTAGTTAATAAACTGGAGGGTTAAATTAATACTGGGCTAGTTAATAACTGGAGGGTTTAATTAATACTGGGCTAGTTAATAAACTGGAGGGTTTAATTAATACTGGGTTAGTAAACTGGAGGGTTAAATTAATACTGGGCTAGTAAATAAACTGGAGGGTTTAATTAATACTGGGCTAGTAATCTGGAGGGATAAATTTATACTGGGCCAATTCAGAAACTAGGGTTAAATTAATACTGGGCTAGTTGATAAACTGGACAGCTGAATTAACACTGGGCTAC
>JAACNH010003743.1:0-27314 GCA_019447015.1 Hymenochirus boettgeri
GGCCCAATCCTCCAGTTCACAACCCCTCAGTGTGACGCCAGTCTCCAGTTCACAAACCCACTCAGTGTGACGGCCAGTCCTCCAGTTAACACCCACTCGTGACACCAGTCCTCAGTTCACAACCCTCAGTGTGACAGTCATTTCTCCAGTTTACAAACCAACCATGTGAGTTGACTGTGCCAGCATAACAGACTTGGAGCTTCCTCTCAAGTGATCAGTCTCTGCCTCTGTCTAGGGCTGTTCAGTGCGTTGCTTAATCCTGTTCAATTGGCTGGAAATGGGCATCTGATTGGCCATTTGCACTGCCTTCAAATGCAATCTGCTCTGTGATTTGCTGGCTGCATAGTTTGTTTGCGTACCTCAGGTAGGTTGAATGTTATGTATGTATATGTTTATTTATAAATCACCACTTGGGGACCAGCGCTGTACAGTAATAAATACAATAAAGTCATACAAGGGGGATAAATACATAATAGTTCAGTACATAAATATATAACTTATATAAGGAAGTGCTAGGAGGTCCCTGCCCCGTAGAGCTACTATATATTTAGGTGGGTAACATATAGATACAATGGAATAGGTATAAGTGTTGGAGTGAGACGTATGCAGTGCAAATAAAACAATTAATACTGTGCTGGTTACCAGATAGGAAGGATGTAAGGCTAGATTTATCATATATAGATATATAGATACCATATACTGTGCTGGTTACCAGATAGGTAGGATGAAAGGGTAGATTTATCATATATAGATACCATATACTGTGCTGGTTACCAATAGGTAGGATGTAAGGGTTAGATTTATCATATATAGATATATAGATACCATATACTGTGCTGGTTACCAGATAGGTAGGATGTAAGGGTAGATTTATCATATAGATTATAGATATCATATACTGTGCTGGTTACCAGATAGGTAGATATAAGGCTAGATTTATCATATATAGATATATAGATACCATATACTGTGCTGGTTACCAGATAGGTAGGATGTAAGGGTAGATTTATCATATATAGATATTAGATACCATATACTGTGCTGGTTTACCAGATAGGTGAGATATAAGGTAGATTTATCATATATAGATATATAGATACCATATACTGTGGCTGGTTACCAGATAGGTAGGATGAAAGGGTAGATTTATCATATATAGATATATAGATACCATATACTGTGCTGGTTACCAGATAGGTAGGATGTAAGATAGATTTATCATATATAGATATATAGATATCATATACTTGTGCTGGTTACCGGATAGGTAGGATGTAAGGCAGATTTATCATATATAGATATATAGATATCATATACTGTGCTGTTTACCAGATAGGTAGGATGTAAGGCTAGATTTATCATATATAATATATAGATACCAATACTGTGCTGGTTACCAGATGTAGGATGTAAGGGTAGATTTATCATTTATAGATATATAGATCCATATACTGAGCTGGTTACCAGTAAGGTAGGATGTAAGGGTAGATTTATCATATTAGATATATAGATACCATATCCTGTGCTGGTTACCAGATAGGTAGGATGTAAGGGTAAATTTATCATATTAGATATATAGATACCAAGTATATATGATTGTCCCATATGCACACTAATCCCCAGGTGGTGAAAAATGTCCAAATTCCCTTACTCCACAGGGAAATAGATCATTAACATAGATACAAGGTGGACTGCACTCCAAAGTAGAACGTGTTTTATCAAAGCCAAACATCAAACAGCAAAAATACGACGTTTCGAGGGAAACCCCCTTCATCAGGTCGATGAAGGGGGTGTATCCCTCGAAACGTCGTATTTTGCTGTTTATGTTTGGCTTTGAATAAACACGTTCTACTTTGGAGTGCAGTCCACCTTGTATCTATGTTATAGATATATAGATATCATATACTGTGCTGGTTACCAGATAGGTAGGATGTAAGGGTAGATTTATCATATATAGATATATAGATACCATATACTGTGCTGGTTACCAGATAGGTAGGATGTAAGGGTAGATTTATCATATATGATACCATATACTGTGCTGGTTACCAGATAGGTAGGATGTAAGGGTAGATTTATCATATATAGATATATATACCATATACTGTGCTGGTTACCAGATAGGTAGGATGTAAGGGTAGATTTATCTATATATATATATAGATACCATATACTGTGCTGGTTACCAATAGGTAGGATGTAGGGTAGATTTATCATATATAGATATATAGATATCATATACTGTGCTGGTTACCAGATAGGTAGGATGTAAGGGTAAATTTATCATATATAATATATGATATCATATACTGTGCTGGTTACCAGATAGGTAGGGTGTAAGGGTTGATTTATCATATATAGATATATAGATACCATATACTGTGCTGGTTACCATATGTAGGATGTAAGGGTAGATTTATCATATATAGATATCATATACTGTGCTGGTTACCAGATAGGTAGGATGTAAGGGTAGATTTATCATATATAGATATCATATACTGTGCTGGTTACCAGATAGGTAGGATTAAGGCTAGATTTATCATATATGATATATAGATACCATATACTGTGCTGGTTACCAGATAGGTAGGATGTAAGGGTATTTTATCATATATAGATATATATAGATACCATATACTGTGCTGGTTATCAGATAGGTAGGATGTAAGGGTAGATTTATCATATATAGATATAGATATCATATACTGTGCTGGTTACCAGATAGGCAGGATGTAAGGGTAGATTTATCATATATAGATATATAGATATCATATACTGTGGCTGGTTACCAAGATAGGCAGGATGTAAGGTTAGATTTAAACCTGCTAATTGAGGTTTGTTGGCGTGAGAGAGGGGAATGAATTCAAGGATGGGAGCTACAAGAGAGAGAGAGAGGTTTAAGGCGAGAAGAAGCAGTACAGAGGAGATTTGGGATCCGGTTATTAGAGAGCAAAACATACCTGTGGCAGAGTTAATTATAGACCGAAGGGGAGAGAGGTGGGAAGCAGGAAGACAAGTAAGAAGTAGGTTGCAATAGTCCAGGCGCTAGGTGAGGGAAGCATGGATAAGCATAGTGGTGGTCGGAGAGAAAGGAACTTGCAAACTTTGGCTGTATTGCGAAGAAAAAAAATGGCAGGTTTTCGCAACATAGTTAATGTGGTTAAAATTAGAGAGAGGGGTCAGTATTATCCCTAGGCAGCGGGTCGATTGGATAGGAAAATGGGGGGATTGTCAACAGAGACGGAGAGAGATGGGACAGGACCAGGTTTAGGTGGGAAAATTATTGTTCAGATTTAGAAATATTAATTTGAGTAGGGTTGAGACATCCAGAGGAGATGGCAAGGAGGCAGTCGGAGACACGTGATTGGATGTCAGGAGTTAGCATAGATGTGGACAATTAGAATTGTGTATCATCTGCATTTAAATGATACTTGAAGCCAAAGAGCTGATGTCATCTCCCAGGGATATAGTGTAAAGGGAACATAAGGGTCTAAGAACGACCCCTGTGGGACCCCCACACCAACTGTGTCCAAAGCAGAGGAGAGGTCAAGGAGGATAAGAATAGAAAAGTGACCATTGGCCTTTGCAACCTGCAAATGCGCAGGACAGATCCATATTGCAAAGGATCCAATAGGTTGTGAGCATGAAGGTAGTTAGTGATACGGGAAGACTAATCGTTCTAGCAGTTTCGCGCTATTGGTATGATAGAGACCGGGCAGTAATTGGCAAACAAGATGAGTCTAGTGGGGGCTTTTTTAGTATGGGCTTACCATGGGCATGCTTAAAGACAGAAGGGAAAATTCCAGAAAATGGAAAGGGTTCAGAGAAGGGCAACTAAATTAATAAGGGGATTGGGGGAGCTTGAATATGAAGAGAGACTGGAAAGGTTACAATTATGTACGCTGGAGAAAAGGCGCTTGCGGGGATATGATTACTGTGTATAAATACATTAACGGGCCATACAATAACTATCTGGGCATTGTTCACCAATAGAACATGTCAAAGGACACGAGGACATCCCTTAAGACTTGAAGAAAAAAGGTTAGGCTTCAAGCTCGGAAAGGGTTTTTCACTGTGAGAACGGTAAAGCTATGGAACTGTCTTCCAGTGGACGTTGTAATGGCAGGTTCATTGGTCAGTTTCAAAAAAAAGCTGGATGATTTTCTGCAAACAAGGAATGTTGCAAGTTACTGGTATTGATACAAAGTAGAGTTGATCCAGGGAAATTTCCAATTGCCATTGGATTCAGGAAGGAATTTTTTCCCCCTTCATAAATTTGGTGGGGTTTTTTTGCCTTCCTCTGGATCAACAGTTAGGCAGAAAATGAGGATATTGCTAGATGGGTTGGACTGGATGGACGTATGTCTTTATTCACCCTCAAATCTATAACTATACTAGATGTAGGGAGGCGTTGAATCATAGTTGCCAATAGTCCCGATTTAGCGGGACATTCCCAGATTTTAGGTAGCAGTCCTGCTATTCTAAAGTCCCGGGAAAAGTCCCGAGATCTGGCAAACCAGAACAGTGCTGACAAATGATATCTTCTGTGGAGCTGGATCAAGAAAAGTAGTTGCGCTAGTTGCACACACGAGTCTGAGTCAGTCGACACTTACTTCTCTTCTCCTCCCTCAGCTGCCCTCTATGTGCGGTACCACGTCTCTGCATGGTCTCTCCCCACTGTATGGGAACTTTACAGTCTGTTCTCCACTGTATGGGACCTTTACAGTCTATTCTCACTGTATGGGACCTTTACTGTCTGTTCTCACTTATTGACCTTTACTGTCTGTTCGCACTGTATGGGAATTTTACTACGTCTGTTCTCACTGATGGAATCTTTACTTCTGTTCTCACTGTATGGGACTTTTACAGTCTGTTCTCACTGTATGGGACTTTTACAGTCTGTTCTCACTGTATGGGACTTTTACAGTCTGTTTTCACTGTATGGGACCTTTACAGTCTGTTTTCACTTTATGGGACCTTTACAGTGTTGTCTCACTGTATGGGACCTTTACTGTCTGTTCTCACTGTATAGACCTTTACTGTCTGTTCTCACTGTATGGGACTTTTACAGTCTGTTCTCACTGTATGGGCTTTTACAGTCTGTTCTCACTTAGGGACTTTTACAGTCTGTTCTCACTGTATGGACTTTTACAGTCGTTTTCACTGTATGGGACCTTTACAGTCGGTTTTTCACTGTATGGGACCTTTACAGTGTGTTTCTCACTGTATGGACCTTTACTGTCTGTTCCACTGTATAGACCTTTACTTTCTGTTCTCACTGTATTGGGACCTTTACTGTCTGGTCTCCACTATATGGAATCTTTACGTCTGTTTTCTCACTGTATGGGATTTACAGTCTGTTCTCACTGTATGGACACCATTTGGAAGTATTAATTAATTTGGCTTGAAAAAGCCAAATTACTGTTTTTCTATTTCTTCTTTTTCTTTTTCTTCTTCCGCTTTTTTGGACCGTATCTCCTCCACAATTTTTGAGCTAGCAACATGAAACACGTGCGGGGCATATAGGAGAAGTCTGCTATCTTCTAGCTAAGGAAACTGCAGAAGCATTACGGCGAATTTCCGGACATTTTTCCCATAGACAAAATGGTAACAATCCTCAAATGTGAAATATTTCAAAACAGTTTTTTTCATGGTCATAAATACACATGGTGATATCCTCAACCCCCCACACAGACCCTGGTACACCCACCTACTGACCTACCTTTCCATTCCCATGGAAGCCATATTTAAAGGGTAACTAAAGTCAAAAAAAACTACTGTCTGTTCTCACTATTGGAATCTTTACTGTCTGTTCTCACTGTATCGGACTTTTACAGTCTGTGCTCACTGTATCGGACTTTTACAGTCTGTGCTCACTGTATGGGACTTTTACAGTCTGTTCTCACTGTATGGGACCATTACAGTCTGTTCTCACTGTGGGACTTTTACAGTCTGTTCTCACTGTGTGGGATTTTGTGTGGGTCTTTTACGTCTGTTCTCACTGTATGGGACCTTTACAGTCTGTTCTCACTGTATGGACCTTTACAGTCGGTTCTCACTGTATGGGACCTTTACTGTCTGTTCTCACTGTATGGGACCTTTACTGTCTGTTCTCACTGTATGGGACCTTTACAGTCTGTTCTCGCTGTATGGGACCTTTATGTCTGTTCTCACTGTATGGGACCTTTACTGTCTTTTCTCACTGTATGGGACCTTTACAGTCTGTTTCTCACTGTTGGGACCTTTACTGTCTGTTTCCACTGTATAGGACCTTTATTGTCTGTTCTCACTGTTGGGACCTTTACTGTCTGTTCTCACTATATGGAATCTTACTGTCTGTTCTCACTGTATGGGACTTTTACAGTCTGTTCTGACTGTATGGGACCTTTACTGTCTGTTCTCACTGTATGGAACCTTTACTCACTGTATGGGACGACAGTCGGGAAGTATTAATTAATTTGGCTTGAAAAAGCCAAATTACTGTTTTTCTATTTCTTCTTCTTTTTCTTCTTCCGTTTTATTCTTCTCTTCCTGCTTTTTTGGACCGTATCTCCTCCCACAATTTTGGAGCAGCAACATGAAACACGTGTGGGCATATAGGAGGTCTGCTATCTTCTAGCTAAGGAATCCGCAGAAGCGTTACGGCGAATTTCCGGACATTTTTTCCCATAACTATAATGGTAACAATCCTCAAATGTGGATATTTCAAAACAGTTTTTTTCATGTCATAAATACACATGGTGATACCCCCAACCCCCCACACAGACCCTGGTACACCCACCTACTGACCTAACCTTTCCATTCCCATGGAAGCCATATTAAAGGGTACTAAAGTCAAAAAACTAATTTAGATTTATCCTCATAAAAGATAGTTTTATGGTTATAACACAAAAAAGACATACCCCCTCAACCAGACCCAGGTACACACAACTACTAATCTACTTATCCATTACTGTGGCAGCCATACTAAAGGGTAACTAAAGTCAAAAATTTATTTTGATTAATAATAAAAAGACTTGTTTTTTTAAACCCCATGTGGCAGTTACATGCACCTACTGACTATACCCCTCCATTTTGTTGCAGCCATACCTAAAGGGTAACTAAAGTACAAAATTTTTTTTGACCAATTTAATAAAAATTTGTTTTTTTAACCCCCAACCCGACCCAGGTACACACACCTACTGATCTACTTATCCATTACTGTGGCAGCCATACTCAAAGGGTAACTAGAAGCAAATTTTGACCAATCATCAAAAATATATAGAGAGATTCAATAAAAGTTCTTATCATTGAAAATGGTGCTAATCAGATGTTACTTTCTGGTTGATTGGATCAAAATTAGCACCACTTTGGGCTGGGTACACACAAGTTTTTTGTCCCAAACAAGTGTTCACTACAATCTCATCATTCCCATTATTGAGTTTTAAAATCTGCAGCAAAACACATATTCCCTTCCAAAATGCAGCCCTTCAAGCCAAATTCAAATTTATTGCAACTAGACAGTTAAGCCCGTTATATAACGGGCGCTAGACATTAAACTGCAAGATTATCCTGTGTATGCAGACACACACATGCATCCATATCCACACATCTATGCAGAAGACACATATATGCATGCACTCACACAGACAGACAGACACACATGCATCACACACTCACATTCAGACACACACATGCATCCATATACACACATCATGCAGAGACACATATATGCATCACTCACACAGACACATGCATGCACACACAACACATTCAGACACACCTCACACATACAAAGTACACCACATACATTCATACAAACTCATAAGCACATGAATGCAGACAAACTGAGCACCAAACACCTCTCTCCCCCCCCTTCCCTCAGTTGTCCACCCAGCACTGTACGCAAAGGTGTCCGGTTCGGGCCAGTTTGTCAGGGAGCTGGAGGAATTGCTGCTGGCAGTGTCGGGTCCCATGTGTACATGTGCATAGGTCCGGGCATGCACAGAAGCCAAGGAACTCCCCCTTTCAGACGCATCTTTGCATTTCTTCAATGTGCCATGTCGCACCTCTAAGGTAACATTCCAGTTCGGGCCACTTGGGGGGAGGTAACGTCAGGGAGCCGTTACTGAAGTATCATATCCCATTTGCACACGCACATGCGCAAAAGCCAAGAGACGCACACACATGGACTTACGGACGCACCTTTAGGGTTTTATTATATAGATGGGCTATGTGTAAATTTGTAAATTAGTCTATGTTTTTTTCCAGGTCCTAAAGTTTTTCTGGAATGCACAAAATTACCACAATTCTTTCAGTTTAAAGGGGAAGTTCAGTGCATACATATGCTTTTGGAAAAAAAAAGCAGTAATTTTTCATCCCAATGACCTTAACCTGCCAATTCAGCATTTTGTCTGTGTATAAATAAATGCAACCGAAATACTGACTTCCTGTTTTTAGGACCCCTAGTAGAGACCGTTATGGTCTTCCCCTTGACCCAGCGCCTGGGTTGATTCAGTTGCTCATTAGAGATCTGAGCTGTTTGACCCATCCAACTGCCAATCAGTAGAAATTACTGTTACATTCTGGAAGAAGAAGACCGTTACAGAACCTGAAATGTCAGCTCATTAATGTCAACAGCAGGGAACAGCAAAGGGCATGAAATCAACTGGTATCTCAAAATGGGAGAGAATATGTAGAATAACTAAGTATATTAATACAAACCAAGAATTTTTAAAATATTGATATTTCCATTGAACTTTCCCTTAATCATTGATACATGGTGGTGTCACTAAGGCGGTTCTTGTATTTGAATGTTTATGTTCATTGGTGGATGTTTTACGGGATC
Source organism: Hymenochirus boettgeri (assembly GCA_019447015.1). Classification (NCBI taxonomy): domain Eukaryota; kingdom Metazoa; phylum Chordata; class Amphibia; order Anura; family Pipidae; genus Hymenochirus; species Hymenochirus boettgeri. Next base: position 8,831 of record JAACNH010003743.1, read on the forward strand.
CGATAGTGATCAGGACATGTGAGGCCCCTGAATGATCTGTAACATAATTGCTCAGATGTGTAATGTCTTTATAGTGATGGCTGGTCACATCATGGTGACTGGCAGAGCAAGACGTGATAGTGGGTGATTTATAAAACTGCTTGTGTGTTCCCTGTAATAATGTTCCTCTCACAATTACATGCAGGGCAATTCTAAGGGTGGCGCCACTTACAAGGCATCTGCGTCAGCCCCCCATTTTCACACCAATAGACTTCTATATCGGTGTATTTTAACCACCATCAGGCGGGTGGTCCACATTGCTTTATTATAAATATACACACACAGAAAGGGATATGCAGTAAAAAGGTTTTTTATTTCATTATAAAATACATTGGTTATTCTGTACAGTTATCTATTATAATAAGTGCACTGCAAGCCCTGTCCCGAAAGTTGCAATCTAATCAGTATAGCAGATCCCCCATTTCTTATATCTCAGCTTGTAAAAATTGTAAAAACCCAGGTACAAGGCCAGTAGGTTTCCTCTTTTTATACATGGTCCAATTGTGCAAGTATAATCCAAATATAAGTATTAAAAGTAGTAACAAACAGGCAACTTTATTCCATACACAACATGTTTTGAGCCGCCGCGTTGCGTATGGATAAAGATTCCAGTTGCAGTTTAACCTGCTGTGTCCTGCATGTTACCATCCTCTAATACTTATATTGTGGATTACATTAGAACTCACCCCACACAAACCCTGTTTTTGTTTCAAGATTCTCCCAGGCAGAGATATTCTACTTACAAAACCCACGATCCTCCATCCCACACCACCTCTTCTGCTGCAGTTTCACCTGTTACAGCGTGCACAGCAGCAGAGAAGGCTTGTTCTGTAATGTACAACGAGGAAGAGGATTCCTCCACCATGGCTAACATGGACACACAACAATGTATATTCCATACTGTATGTTCCATCATCTAGGACAGGTTGTGTCTGCTTTGCCCTCCTCTATCTTATCAAAAACCTGCCAGACAGAGTAAAAATTCAGAAATTAAGATATGAACTGTGACACACACAGCAGAGCGTCCGTTAGAATAATACACCAATAAACATTGAACCAATGGATCTACTTTCCCGCACCAGCATAGTAACCACTAACTACAACCAACCGCCAATAACCTCCGCCAAAGGACTGAATTCCCCAGCTAAATTATGTCTGGATGGGCTCACCGACACTCTGGGAAAAGAAGAAAGAAATCAGAGGGGAGGATTCTGGCCAGTGACCCACACCAATAGAAACCAATAAATAATAGGTCCGGTATATGTTCTGATACATTACCATCATCATGTCTTCTTCAATGGCATCCCCTAGATTCATAAACATGCTGGCAATGAAGATTAAACCTGAAAATAAGGAAGAGGGAGAAAGTGTTCAGACAAACAAACCGTCTCATTTGTATTTAGTATGTTGAGTTGTGTTTATCCTCCTGTTCAGCTCATTATACAATGAACCTCCACACATGAACACATTGAGTTTAAATGATTACGGTGGGAAATTAGTGTGATACTTACTAGGCAGCGATAAGGTATGCGAGCCACCAGGAACAAAAGAAGGGACCACGCCTGATACGATGAGTCCAGCGCCGCACACCCACGATCTGGCTGGGAATGATCTTGTTGAAAAGCCAGCTGAGTCCGCACCGACTGTAGGCCCCAGAGCAGCGCTGACCACTATAACAATCCCAAAGATCAAGCTAGAAATAATATGAGAGATCAGAATTAGTTCTTTTATATCAATTTATAATGGAACTTCAACCTCCCCTTCATTGGAAGTGGGATAATATCCAACCCTCCCACGGCCCATTCTCTACTATAGTAACATCAGTTTAAAAGACAAAGTACAAACTGGGACTTACAGTCATTGTGCCGACAGTTGAGTCACACATGTGTCCTTGCCGTATATCTGTATCCTGGCATTCTTCATGTATTTGGGAGCCCTTCATCCAACATGTTGGAAATAAATGGCGTAATTGATCTCCCAGCGATGATGAGCAGAACGATGGGACTGTTATGCGAAGAGATGGTGTTAATAAAGTTTTTAAAGCAGTTAGTTCAGTTTTACTCATCGTCACCTTAATTGGAGACATCGCCTTGTCTTGTAAGGTCAGAGCCAGATACGTTACGTCCATGGACAGTTAATTATATATTTCATGATATTTTACATTACTGTCTCTGTAACTTGGCTAATAATACAGTATATGATACACTGTAAATGGTAAATGGTTCTACAGGGATAGTTACTAAAGTCCCCACTTCTTTGGGCTCAAGACACTCACTTTGTCAGCAAAGTCTTGAAATCCAAAATATGGAGGTTCTGGCAACTGGTTCGTCGTTGTCACTCTCTTGGCCCCCTCTGGTTGTTTCCTCCATCACGATTATCAGCAATATCAGACACACTATCCCGACAAGTGGCGCTATCTGTATCGCGACATAAACAGAAATCAGTTACCCAGCCCAGATCTCCTCAACATACAATATCCATTTATCACTGACCAACCCTGGATTTACTAATACAGAATTCCTTGTACAATGTTCACTTACCCGCAGTGCCCAGTGCCAGTTTAGATTGGTGAATCCTGCTGCCTCGCTGCCAGACACTCCCTGCCGCACTGTAATAACGGACGAAGTGAGAGGAATGAAGGTTAGAGGTGATACTCAATCATCGTTATATCCCCTTATATCAGGGTAATTACTTACCAGCTAGCGATATTGAGCAGAAGTGTAAGTAAAAGATCGCCGTCTTTGGTCTGGGTGGAAGAAATCTGCAAACAGTCCGGGAATCGGGCCAAAGAAGTGTCTTCTGCTATTCCCAGAAAGCACCGCATCAGGGGGAAGAGCCAGGAATGCTAAAGGATCAGAGCAACCCAGAACATTATAACCCATAATAACACTCCGATTAAATAATGAAATAGAATGTAAGATATAGACTATAGGCTAAAGACTTTCTTTACATTGATATCACAACTAACAGACTGCGATAAGCAAGGCATTTCTATTCCCCCATGGGGAGATGCTATAAGGCAGGGTTTCCAACCTACAGCCCTCTAGATATTTGAACAACAACTCACACCAGTCCTTTGTTACGAAATGCTGGGAGTTGTAGTTTTTAAAGGGTATCTCCACTCATATTTTCAAGGTTTGGTAATAATATTCTATTGAAGAACGGGAGGTAAAGGAGCTGTGCCTTACTTCCGTTCTTCAAAAGAGCAAACAGGAGACTGGGTGAGAAGTTAAGAAACTTACCCGCCTCCCTCGCTTCCTCGACGGACCTTGTCTTCTATGCGCAGTGCGATCCCTACCCAGGGTTTGAATATGACACATATTGAAACACATACAGCTCCCAGCATTCTGTTAGCAGTAAGTTTCTTTTTTATTATCCCACTTTCTGTCTAGCAACAGAACGGGATTGTCTCATTTCATTCTATGGACGAGGGAGGGGAGAGTAATGTGAGGTCTGAAGAATTTTCTAATTGGCTAAGACACATGTCACATGTTTTTAAAAACAGCACATAACTGTGGTGTAATACAGGAAACTCCTTACACTTCCTGTCTTGTTCATGTACAATGCCTAAGAGAATTTTTTGATTGGCTAACAGTGGAAATCAGAACCTCATTTGGTTGTTAGTAAAATTCCACTTCCTTTTAGTGTCCCAAATCCACTTCCTTTTAGAGACCCTGTAGAAATCCTTGAGGTGTGGCTAAACCTACCATTTTGAGTTTTCCATTCAACCTAGGGGTGTCAAGTAAGTAAGTATACTTTATTAATTTTATATCACTTGTTTTGTAATTCAGTAGTAGGTAGTAGTACTATACTTTGTATAGTTGTATTCCTTATGTTTATTTTGATTAAATAGTGATAATTACACACATACATATGGACCTTTCCTATGTGTAATACGTTATATACCCCCCACCTAATTGTTTGCTCCTAAAACTCAATGGCAATCTCCGTAAAATCCTAATTTATTTATATAAGGGATATGTAGTCTGAGTCACTTGGCCTATATACTCTAGTGTAGATTGGCTACAGAGTATTCATGGAGAGCAGAGAATAAACAGTCTCATCTCTCTGGCCTAATATAGTCCTTATGAGATCCATGAGGAAACCACTTCAAAGTCTGTGTGCATACATACAACAAAATATATCACAGCTGATTGTGGGCAGTAATTATTTATACGTCCCCGCTCCTTGGGAAAAAGTGTTTTCGAAGTTTTATCGGCATCATCCGGTCCCCCGGAGATAATCCTCTGCAGTTTTCTGTGGCTTTGCGCACTGGGATCCGTAGTTGAGTATTAAATGAGTCAAGCGAATCAATTGGGGTGCCGGTGTTTCCTCCCCCTTAGCGGTGCATCCACAATGCCCTCACTAGCTGTTCACAATACAGGACTTCCTCCTTACGGTTACGTCACTAAAACACGTTTCACTCATTGGAGCTTCGTCAGGATTTATAATTACAATATAACACACAATTTCATTATAACCAGGTCCCCATAATATACCATACTCTTAAATTACCTCCATGGCTATAGGACTCTCCGTATTGACTGATAACACCCAATTAGAATTGGCATCTGACAAAAATGGCCATAAACCAGGATTTCAAAATTTGGAGATCTAGGATTAAAGCTTGCCCTGAAGTATTTGCCATGGGGCCCCTCTTCCCACCTTCTTTTTACATTCCCTATTTAAAGGGCAAATCCAGCCTAAAAAAAAGTAACTTTAAAATGATTATTACCCCCCAAAACCTCACTTTCACAATGTTCCTGAAGATCAAAGATGCCCCAGAGCTTACTTACCTGACCCTCGCCGGATATTTTCACACCCCCTGCTCCTGTTTCGAGCTTGTTGCAAGCAAAAAGAGGAGCAGGGGACTTCTGTCCGATAGCCGCTTCTCTTCCTGGTCGCGGCTGTCATTCCGATTGGGTGTGACGTCACGTCGCGCCCTGACAGCCGCAACCAGGAATTGGAGCATCTGTCAGCACCACCGCGGAGTAAAGCGAGAGGGTCCGGGTCAGGTAAGTAAGTTCTGGGGGATCTTTGAAGTTTAGGAACCTCGCAAATGAGGTTTTGGGGGTAATAATCATTTAAAAGCTACTTTTTTTAGGCTGGACTTGCCCTTTAAACCAAAATAAAAAGAAATTGTAAGATTGCGAAAAGTCTAATTAATACTTGGCAGCTTTACGTGCGATGCTTATAAACAAAATGCTAAGTATCTTGGAAGATAATGAAGCAGAACATCTCTGCACATGTAGAACTTTTTGGCCTTGTTTAAACAGAAGAGTTTATTTTAATCAATGGTTCTTAAAACTTGCATGGTACTGTGAACACTTTCCCTAACCCACCGCAAACGGATCACAACACTATCCTAAGCATGAGAAACGCGCTACTGGGGCCTAGACCGAAAATAAATGTCCATCAGTCTCTGGTTTGATTCATTGCCATTTTTGGGGTTAAGCCTAAAATTTATTTTTCCTAACCGGTCAAGAAAAAAAAAGAATTTTCCCTAGTAACAGATCCCATGTCTTAAAATCATTTTAAATGGTTAGGTTAGCTTTGTTATTTGTTGTTAGGTTTGGTTAGACTAGTTAGGTTAGTAACAAAAACCTGAAAGGAGCGATACGGTAGTGGTAACACAAGCTGTTTGAGAAAGGGACATAATATCTGTTTCTAGTAATTTACATTATTGCTAATTGACTGCTATGAACTGTTTAAATACCTGTGTGATAGGAAGTTGAAAATTGTAAAATTTTAGCCACACCCCTCAACAAGCCCACACCCAATTAATGCAGCAGCGGAAATAATCAAGGGAGGCGTTCTAAACTTTAAGCTCAGCAGCAAAAACCCTAGAAGTGCAACCTTGTCTACAACCTACTTGTTCAAATTATTTCTGTTGCTGTTGTGCTTTCATCACTGCTGCTAAGGAACGACCACAGGGTAGGTTAAAGGGCATTTCCACCCCCAAAACTAAAATTTAAATCCCAAACTGGCCCCCACTGTGTAGTGTAAAAAAATCCTTACCTTACATCTCTTGCTCCTTATGGTTCTCCTGTAGTCTTTCAAAGTCCAGGAAGTGAAGAGAAGGAGCTGTCAGTGAGTCATCCGTCTTGCAATTTCCTAACCTTAACAAGGCAGGGGATGCACAGGGGAGCCCTTCCCCCCCCCCTCCCTCCTCACCATCCAGATCCATCCTTTTGCAGCAGTGGCACCTAATGTAATCCCTTTAGCCATCTTTCTACCTTATTTTTAGACCATGTCCCAGTATGGACTGTGGCAAACTATCGGCCGTGGCCACTATTGCCGGGACTGACAATTATGTCCCAGCGCTTCCAACTGGTTGTTCAGGAGGAAGGATTGCACCATTATTTACTCCCCTGTTCACCTCCCCTATACCTCGCCCCCAACTGAGATTCAGCACTTTATCAGAAGTATTAACCAGATATTTAAAGGATAAGTGCACTCTAAAAGTTTAGTTTAAGTAAGATGCACTTTAAAAAAAACTCCCCCCCCCCCCTTTTATTTCCCCCTAGGTCCCTCCTGCCTACCTGTGTGGCTAAATTTGGTGACATCTTGATGTGAAGATAAGGCTGGTGAGCTCCTCCCTTTGTGAGTTGTTTTGCTTCCCCTTTTCCCTTAGCCTCCAAATCCTGTTGTTTGTGATGTCATGGTGCACATGACGCGGCGTCAAATTCGGGTGCGATGTCATCGTGCTTGCACAGCACAATGACGTCATGCGCCCGACGCTGCGTGCGCCGTGAGGGGAAGCAAGAACTCACAGAGGGAGAGCTCACCAGCCTTATCCTTCACATCCAAGATGTCACCAACTTTACAAGCCACACAGGTAGGCTCAGGATTTTATCCTTTAAGTATAATGCCACCATTCTGGCACAGTAAGCTGGCTCCTCCCTCCATGCAGTCAATCAAGGCTTTGACTGTTGACATCAAAATCAATGACTGACTGCGTTTTTACACCTGCTGCCCTTAAGCTTAAAGGGACGTTTAGTGGAAATTATCAATATTTGTTTAATTGTTAGTTTGTGTAATGCCTTCTTAGTTATTCTACCATATTCTCTCCCATTTGAAAATCAGTTGATTTCATTCCCTTTGCTGTTCCCTGCTGTTGACATTAGTGAGCTGACATTTCAGGTTCTAATGGTCCTTCTTCCAGGATGCACCACTTCCTTGGAATGTTCCTAACAGTAATTTCTACTGATTGCTGTTTGGATGGGTCAAGATGTTCAGATCTCTACTGAGCCAACTGAATCACAACCCAGGCCTGGGTCAAGGGAAAGACCATAACGGTCTCTACTAGGGGTCCTGCAAACAGGAATCAGTATTTCATTTGCATTTATTTATACACAACACAATGCTGTATTGGGCAATTAAGGCCATTGGGATAAAAAATAACTGCTCTTTTTTCTGAAAAGTACATGTATTTGCACTGAACTTCCCCTTTAAGAAAAGTTTGAGCGAGAAAAGAGAACTTCTCAATTATTGTTTACAAATGCATGTAATAAACTGGTAAAATGGATTGCGGTAGTTGCTGCTCAATTGCAGTTTTTTGTTGCAAAACAATTTAGGTAAAAGACAACAAAAGATTCCAGTTTCAACAATGGGAAGCGAATAAGGGCCATATTTATAAAGGAAACTACATGAGTTATTGTAAAAGTCCAACCTCTGCCTTAATAACAGCCACGGTCGTACATTTATGAATGTTCATTCGTACTGTAATAAGTGATAGTAAACTACCGCACTGGCATTTATTGGTGATTGTGCATTGCTTCTGCTGTTACATCATTAAAGGTGTGGTATCACAAGTAGCAATACTTGTAAATACAGCAACCTGAATGTGTTAAAAACTAAGGCCGAGGGGGAGGGATGTCCAATAATCAGGAGACTCCCTCACTGGACTATGAAACACTATGGTAGGTGTATTCAAGACCTCTGAAAAGATTCAAATTTGCCAATCGAACTGCAACCCTATCTAATATCTTACTAGTGTTTATCCAGCATTTGTTGTGGGTATCAAAATCCAGGTTTGCTTTAAAGATCTTATTCAGTGCAGTGTTGAAGTTTCACCTGCAGCCTGGGCTTCATCCTACATTGAACTTATCCTAGTGCAATGATTCAAACCTTGGCACCGCATTGCCAAACTAGGCGTTTTGGTGTAATTTTCTCAAAATCTAGTGTGCTAATGTTCGACATCACTGTCCTAGCGCAACCGAAACTCAATGTGGCCGAACACCAAACCTGTATTTTAGAGAGCAGAAGTTAACTGCAGTCTTGACCAAATTAGAATACTGTATACCAAATTCTAAAGCTGGACTGCAGCAGTGGTAACAAATCAGAAGTGTGCACTTCCCCACCCCGTCCAAGAGGAAAATAATATACATTAATTCAGATGGCCAAGGCACACTCTGTTTATAACTGCAAATGCAAATTAAATGTAAGCCGACAACCTGACAATGTTCCCAGGACATGCTCTCAGGACTGGTTGTCTCTGTTCTCTCTGTTTGTATTTGAACTGAACCGAGTGTGCCCTCACCATCTGAATAATTGAACCTACTACCAGACTGCCACAAAGACATTTTTTTTTGATTATTTCCTTTTAGAAGAAACACTCAGGAAGTCCATGGTTGTGTTATTTTAGCTTTAATAGTTCTCACTTGGATGGCGGATGTATAAAACAGGTAAATTTCATCTCTTCGGTGTTTAGATAAACTTTCTTTGGAAATAGTTCAGTATTTGTAAGGTTGGACACTTTGATCTATATTATATAATCAATACTAATGGAAACAAAAAGCCAGTGAGAATCTGCTGCACAGTGTGAACCAAGTTGGTAAAAAATGGCAACACTACTATCCAAAAATGACCACTGAGTTAGGACATTTCCAGCAAAATTATTTATAATGGAATCTAAGGAGATGTTTTAGGACAGAGATCTGGAAAAATTACAAAAGTGTTTTTTATTTAGCTGCCTATTTAGAATTCTTTGTACAGTTTGAACACATTGGAACCCTATAGTTTTTGATATTCTAAAAGATTGTAATCACTATAAACACTCTATATTATATGTAAATAGTTCTAGTGAACAAATGACCTTCAGGAAATACATTTTCTTCATTATTAACCCAACAGGCTTGGACTACTAAATGCTGTGCTTTCTGCCTTCTCACACATTCTCAAACTGCTGAAATAATAAATATTAATAGCTGTGGTCCTTCATATTAATTGAAAGATAGCTACAAGTTATAATGAGGTACACTCATACCCTACCCACTATTGTACTGGAGAAAGTAACTCAAAACAGTATGAAGATATAGTATTAGCAGACTTCATTCTGCATGGTACACTATCAACCTATTACATGCTATGGAGAAGCCATCAAGCACTGCAATAAAATCAAAAATATTTCTACCTATTGCTAAGTCATCTACATCTTCAAAGACACAAACTGTTTCACTTGGTAGGGCTGCATTCCTCCTGCTTTAAATATGATTATATGGGAAGGGGTAGGGACTAACACTGACTCAGTTCCCTCTAACATTTTCTTGTATTTACTAGCAGTACATTCATGATCAGAGCCAAAGGACTTTCGTGGAAACAGATTTTATCACCTGGTCTTGGGTTTAAACCTCTAAGACATGTTCAAATTATATTAAGTATCATTTTAGGGAGTTACACTCTTCCCATCCGATTTCTAGGGGACAATATGGAGAACCACCCAATTTCAATTGTTTAGAGGGATTTAAATATGAGATGTTAAGATGCCTGTACTGATTAACAAGAACCTCTATTAAAAAAAACCTCAGATCTACCTGAAATAAACCAAGACATTTTCTGTAGAAAAAAAAACAAGAATCATGGTTTTCCAAGCTTTTGTACTAAGTATCAACACTTGAAGGCGCACCAAACCCAGAATAGTTTTCTTCTAAAATTAAAGATTCTTTTTGTTTGCTTCCTACCATATCATTCACTCGATTTTATTGGGTGTATTTAGAATTTTTGGCACTTTTAGGCCTGTATGCATACATATATAGTACTTTATGCTCTAATGGACAACACGTGTGCCTCCCCCTGTTCTTGTTCTCAGCAACTTGGTAAAATCTTGTTGCGTATTTCTTTTACATGAAGCAAAGATAAGAATTTTCTAAATAGCTGCTTTGCAGAAGGGTCAATTTGGCTGTTGGAAAATTTAGGTATTTAAAGAAATGCTACGGACCAAGATCATGCCTGCTTGCACATATGGCTCATTGGTGCAAATCCAATTATCTGCTGTATTTCCATGCCCCCAGAGCTCAAGTAGTTTCTATTATAAAATGTTTTATAAAAACTGTTAACACTGGCCAGTTAAATAGCTTTGTGAAAACCAAGAGTGGAATCTAGTTCTGGTAGGACTCTCGAGAACTTTTGACTGCAAAGAATCGCAGTTTTCTTAGCATCTCCCAAAAGCATTGCAGTATTGGGCTTGTAAAAGATTGGATTGTCCACAGCTTCATACCAACACCAAGAGATCTCTTCATTACGATTACCTGTGAACAGAAGGTAATTATCTTATTACTTTGGGTATTCTTAAACCCAAATGTGCAAGAACCTATTAAAGCCTTATGAAGAACACCCAAGAGCATGATCTGGAACTGGAATTGGGTCTGGAAAATTTACATTGATTTCATACATTGCAATCCTGTTCAGAATCACGGCTGGAAATTTTTCCACCAAGAACACTAGTGGTCAAAGCATCTTGAGCCATTTCTAGGGTTAGAGTTGTACTTACCCACCTTTGTTCCCTTGGGTCACTGCCTCTCTGCTACTTCCGGGAACAAAAAAGCAAAAGGGGCTGGCCTGTCTGCAATTGCATAGTGTCATCCAATCGCCACTGCTGCAGCGGCAGCTGAGGGAACGAGGTCAGGTAAGTACATTTCAGTGCTGATTTTAAAAAAGTGGGGAGAGCTCCACTGAGTATGTAAAGCGTCCTCTAAGAGGAGCAGAAATAGCAGGCACCTGATTACACACAGAGAGGCTCCTGCAGGACAACCATAAGAACGAGAGGAGAAAGGGAAGGATTTTTTTTAACACTACACAGGGTAACTTATTTTGAGGGGGGGGGGGGTATGGGGATGTTGGGGGTGGACATGCCTTTATGTATTTAATTCCCAATTTAAGGATAATTTTTGTTTTGCGGTACAATGAATAAACCTCCCCACCTCCAAAAACCATAATAAAAATTACCTAGTCAGGAGTTCCCCATCTTAATTTAACTCCATTACCCTCCGGCAATCCTTATCTGTTCACAAGGAAGTAATGGATCTGGAATTTCTCTGTCAGGGGGTTATTGTGTCATTCAGCAGTCACAATAAGGGGCAGAGCTGAGTGGAAAAAAGTTTAACTTGGAATTGACTGGAGGGTAGAGAGGAAAGGTGGAACGTGCTGGAATAGACCCTAGGAGCCTCAGGGTTCTCTGTTTCCTGCGTCCCATAAAGTGAGGTTTTATAACCCAGTGATATTGGTATCAAAACATTGTGAGTAACCAGACTGTTCTGTCCTCTCTAACGAGGAGTTTTACATTACCCACACCCAGTGGATTATTTGAACTATGGCACCCTGGTTGTATGGAATGAATCTCATAGGACTTATGTGTGTTATCAGGGGAAGTCCATGTACTGTAATGTGAATTACAAACCGTCCTTTGCCTTATTTGTGGTACACTGTGAGCCCTGTATGGAACATGTGCTGCTGATTCAGCCCCTAGTGGCTGAAAAAATCAGTGCCAGAAAGTTAACCCTGCAAAATAAGCATGGTTTACTGTTAATGTTCATTATCTATTGCATTTTGTGCTACACTTACAAGCTCCAGAATATCAAAGCGACCCCCCCTACAATTATAAGTTTTTTTCCGGTGAATCTGAAGATGGTCCTTTGATGGGTTCCATATAAAGTCTACATATCCATGAAGACTTCAAGGACATGTCAAAAAACCTCCAATAAACTGATATTTATGTGGAGAACACCGCCCAACTACGAGACGCAATACTTATCCTTCCCGAATCCCGTTACAGTTTTGATACCTCTTCATAAAGCAGCATAAGCTTGTTAGAGCTACACAGCGGCGGAAGGAGGTGGCACTGCCGGCAGCCACTATGGATGCTTGCTACCAGGAGGGCCCAAAAGGTGCCAGTGGAAGATAGGAGAATTTTTTTTTTAGGTTATTGTGGGTCTCTATGTTTTGTTTGTCCTCTACTAAATATTCATTGCAACTTTGGGAAGGCGACATGTCATTTAAAGCTAATGTGCCCATTACTTACAATTCCAGGATCTCCTGTTTGGATTTAATAGGTTACCGAGTAGTTCCAAGACGGGTATTTTATTTTTGGCTGAAGGATTCAGATTACCTCTAAAACAATCATGAGTTTGGGGTATCAGAATTACTCAGACATTGCCAGGCATAGGGTTTTCTACCAATTTCAGAAGGTTTTTAACATTAAAAAAGAATTCGACTTCCAAGGAAAACAACATTGGGTATTACCTTAGCCATTAATCTTTATATACAGCAGTTTTAGTGAGTTCTCACCTGTTTGGATTTCCAAACTTCCAGGACCCTGTCATTCCGCAATAATAGAGTTGGTCTTCTTGGTGCAGATAGTTGACTGTGGTCATTGCCCAATCACCACCAGGTCAGTTTCTAAGAACAAAAAAGAAATTCTCGATGTTTTAAAACCAAACCTTGAATTGTTCTAGTACCAATGTTCTGTGCCTTTACCTCGGACTGCTCCACCCACGCCAAAGCATCTTGGTAAAATAACAACTCCACACATGTCATTTATCCCCACAAGACTTCTCCATACGGACCATGTGCCGGGGTCAATGACCTGTGTCTCATTAGCTGATAAGGGGCTGTGAAGGTCTAGTGATACAAGTGGGCCAATGAGAATTTGTTGTCTGTCCTCAAATTTTGAGATTGCGGAGACTGTATTATTAAATGAAATGGGCTTACGCCTTTTTTAATGAATGATTGCATGAATCCAATTTTATACATGTTATTGTAAAGCGCTAACGGTAAGACGCTATATAAAAGTCCACAATAACAATAATTTAATTTTTATTAGCCCAGTCCAAGATTTCCTGCTGCCCTTCCTAGATTCTCCCCCTACATGATTGTTCCATGTTATGGAGACCTAGCAACAGTGTACGTTTGGAAAACTTTTTTTGTTAATAATGTGAAGTATACAGATCCATGGCAGCGGCCACATAATGTTCATACAAATGCCTGAATTATAATGAGTCACATTTTATACGGTGGCATTTAAATCTACTTCTATTTCATATTCAACAAACTTAACCGGGAAATCTTCCTTTATTTCGTCCATTTCCAACACAATATCATAAGGTACCCAGCGTCCGCCAAAATACTTCAACTGCCCAGATCATACGACCTGCTACTGGAGGGATATCAAACCTGGAACACGCAGAAAAAATGGGAACATCTTACCACATGCTGGTGATACATAGAGGCAAACCGATAAACTTTCACTTTTCTACATCTAATACGTCCTGCATTACGAATCTCTGTACAGTCTAGGATTTTAGTTCTGCAAGTCTGCAATTGGCCTTCTATGTTTGAATCAATTACACAATATAAAGGCATTTTTTGTAACGGGGTGTGAAGCAGATTGCTCATCTGAAACAATATTGTTAGACCCTCAAAAGGGTTCCAAAAGATCTGATTGACACTGTCTTTGACTAACGGAATAAACCACGAAAACCTATTGAAAGGAGGCATTCAATATCATTGACACATCTAAGTTTTATCATCCTCTAACCAGATGCAATACTGGCCATACAACAAATGAACCAGGCAATAACTAGCATCACCTAATTAATTTTTTTTTAAACAGCTACAGATCTGTTACTAAGATCCAAACATTAATGCACTGGATAACTGCGTGTGTGTGTATACTCCCGACAGGTGCGTAAACTCCAGGCGATTAGTTTGCAACAGATGATTACAGTTTAGATATTTGGAAAGCATTTTACATCCAGGATTTTGCAAGGTAAGGCACCAGCTTGTCCTGGCCCAACATTATAATTGTTTTGTAGTTTTGGTTGGATGAATGTCAGATCGATGGAATATCGCCAGTGTACAGCCAGCATCTCAAGCTCCCCCTGCTGGGCACCGGCTGTGTTCATGATTTAGCTGAGATACCTCATCTACACAGACGATAAAAGCATTCTGACAGATTTCCAACTTACAATAATTCCACAAAAGAAAAACCCGCTCTCCATGGAGCCAGATTGCTGCCTTTTCTTAGGTATTATTTCATATGTTTTTTCCATCAAATCTACTTCGCAATGTTAGCCAACTTGATCATTTATTTTATGTCACTCTAAGACTTTGCAAAGCACTCATTTTCCTCCAATGTTTAATTTAAATATTTAAACAAGATTGTTAAAGATGCACGATGGGGAAAAAAAACAGAAAAAATGATTAATTACAACTTAAATACCAGTTATGGCTAGAATAACGATTTATGCTAGAAATTTCTATTTATGGCTGTAATACTATTTATGGCTGGAACTATTTATGGCTGGAATCCTATTTAGGTCTGGAATACTATTTATGGCTGGAATACTATTATGGCTAAGAATACTATGTTATGGCTAGAATACTATTCTGGCTAGAAGAATACTTTTATGGCTAGAAACTATTTATATCTAGAATACTATTTATGGCTATAATCTATTTATGGCTTAATACTATTTATGGCTAGAATACTATTTATGGCTAGAATACGATTTATGCTAGAATACTATTTATGGCTAAATACTATTATGGCTAAATACTATTTATAACTAAAGACTATTTATGGCTAAATACTATTTATGGCTAGAATACTATTTATGTCTAGAATACTATTTATGGCTAGAAATACCATTTATGGCTGGAGACTACTATTTATGCTGGAATCTATTTAATGGCTGGAATACTAATTTAAGGTCTGGACTACTATTTATTGCTAGAATACTTATTTAATGGATAGAATACTATTTATGGCTAGAATACTATTTATGGCTAGAATCACTATTTATGGCTAGATACTTTTTATACTAGAATACTATTATGCTATAATACTATTTTATGGCTAGATACATTTGTATGGCTAGAATACTATTTTGGCTTAAACTATTTATCGCTAGCATACTATTTATAGCTAGAATACTATTTATAGCGAGAATACTATTTATGGCTAGAATTACAATTTATGGCTAGAATACTATGTATGGCTGGAATCTATTTATGGCTGGAATACTATTTATGGCTGGATCTATTTATGGCGGAATATCCTGAGCAATATTTTGGAATAAAATCAGGCCTGAGCTTCCAAGTTGTTTTGCTACCAACATCACGTGTTATTATTTTAGCCAAAAAAAAAAAAATGTCTCATTTGGGCAAGGACGCAGAACTTTAAACAAAAAGATAAGATTCCTGACACATTAATTTCCCAAAACTGATTCAATAGTAAGGCCATCAAAGTACAGATATGGTGAGAGCAAAAATGAAGGAGCTTCTGTAAGAATGTGTGATCTTACACCAAAGGGAGTTTAATCTATGTGGCGGTTCCCCCCTTCCGTTCATAAATAGAAACGAGCAAAGAAGAAACACTCTCTGGTTGGTTCTTTGTAAGGATCCTTTACCTGTTATTTTTCAGATTTTGCGAGGGCATAATAATAGGGAACATACCCTACCAGAAATATCATTTTATCTCAACAAATTCAAATTCGAAAAGGGGGAGGCTGGTAAATAAAGAGCGGAGGAACAAGCAAAGCAAACTTATTTCAATAAATATCTTAGAATTCTTCTTTTATGAAGACAAACCGCAAAGTAGTATCACAAACGGGATCTTGGCATGTGTTACACTGGATTCTAGACTTATCAAAGGTGCCGAATGGTCTGGCATGGCAAATAGCTTGTATGGCTATAGCCAAAAGCAAAACACAATAATCGCGTGCGGAATCTGTCAAAATCACAACTGGCAGATTAAAACTCGTTCTTGGCAAATGTGGCATGGTAATTGATGACCGACGTATGTCTAACACTGGCAGGATCCGAGGGAGTGTTTGTGTGTACGTCTGGAAACTAAGCAAAGAGTGGTCCCGAGGCAGCAAAATATAAACTAAATCAAAAGGGCAAGCACCATCTGCATTCATGAACACCAGAGATTTAGTAACATGAATTGAAGAGTCCCCTGATTAAACAAGAGGTCCCGTTTCCCTTTACCATTGTTATGGATGAACAAATCCTGCATTTACAGTTTGTGGTAATCAGACCTGAGCATTACAATGGTAAGTTAAGACTATCTACCTTGTAGGATCTCTACAGGACAGACTACCCTCATCACATTTTTTACACTTCTTTAGTATCAAGGTGAAAAGAAAGTTATCTCGCCAGTTTTTCTTAGCCTTAGAGCCAGGAGCTAAAGCAACTGAACAGACATGTCGAATCAAACACATCATTCCCTCGTCTTCATATTGAAAGCAAGGTCTAGAGGTCTCCCTAAACACCGTGCAATCTGCTATGCTGTAAAAAACTACATCTAGTAATCTGTCCCTATGATCAGAAGTCCAAATTACAAGAGATTATCTCGTGATGCCTGCCTGTGGAGATGATTTGCCTTAGGCCACGTAAAGCATGCCATAGTCAAATGGTTCAACCCTTAAAAGGCACAGGTGAAAGTCTCTCAGCCAGCCAAAACCAGAGCCAACCATTTTTAGCGCTATCAGCTGTGAATGAAAGCCCTCATCATTACTGAAACTGCTCTTCTGTAGATCCGCCAATATAATTTTACGGTAAAACGGCGCCATTAAACCCGCCCGGCCTGGCCACCAGTTTCTGAAAATCAGTTTTAAGAACAGCACCTTTCACATATCTATACAATCTTTATATAGACCTACTTTCTTTTATTAATCACACTTTAATTTTATTTAGTATTTAATTAGTTTGCACATTCCTGTATTCGTACAACATGCAGTACATTTAAATGGCCCTAAACATACAAATAGAACGGCATGAATATGTTCACAAACTGCCAGCTTCTTAAGGGGAAGCTGAGGCTTAAAGAACTACTTTTTTGTAAATGAGAACTGTTTTGCCAGATCAAGAATAAATTATTAAAATCAAAGCTGTAAAAAAAACAAAAAAAAAAAAAAAAAAAAACTAATTCTATAAGAAACACCTTCATCAATATAAAATTTCCCTTCTTAGGTAACAATTTTCATCCACGATTTGTAATGACAAGAAAAAAAAAAAATCAAATAAAATCTGTAACCGATATAAAAATTTTTTTTTAACCCTCTACAAGTGCTTTGGTGGTTGTAAATTGCAAGAATGTCTCCATGTCTCAACTTTCCTGTAACTGAAAGGAAGGTTACTTATTGTAGACAGAGTTACAGCACCAAATAGATTTTATTTCATTTATTTTTTTAAATGTGTATATTATCAGTACGCATTAACCTTTCCACCGGGGAACGCTGTAAACCTTTGCAATAAACAGATGCACGATCTACTGCTAGTGCGCCTCTTCACTTCCATTCTTGTATGCACTATATTACTGGTAGACTAGTGGAAAGAGAGACCAACAGACATGGAATACGGCTCTGCACATACTTTAAGCTATAACCTATCCCCCCCTTCTACTCCCTGACCTGTTTTGCCTTGGTCTTAGGAGCATTTTCACCAATTCAGCAATAGGGTACTGGGCTTTGGCAGCACATAATCCATACCCTGCATAGAGTTTAGGAAAGGACACGGACCTTGTTAGATAGGGTATACACATTATAGTACCCACCACTCTACTCACTAAGCACACTTTGTTTTTACTGTGTGTGTAATTTTGGGTTTATATACTTGTCTGTGTATAAAGTGTGTTTATAAGTGTGTATATTACACTACAATTTTTAAAGCAGATGCAAGTGTCACAATATCCCCTCCACTCTACTGCACCTTCCCTGCCTTATCTTCCTCTTGGCACACCGTGTACCTGCTGTGCCCTCAGTTCCTCACAAGTCAATCTTCTCCCACCAACCCCCCACGAACATTGCCTCCTCCCACCTTTATAAATAAAATTTATACATCCCAACATAGCGGCGCCTACATCAGGGATGTCCAACGGCACCCTTGTAGTCTTCAACTCCTGGAGGTTTGGACATCCCCGGTCTACATCTTCTACAATGGTATTATTATACAATTTCCTTGTGTAGGCTGGTTTACTGTAGGTCTTATCTTCTGTACATCACATACACTGTGCAAGATAATTTACATGTGAAATATAATAACACACACAGTTTTAATCTGCTGTCACACTGAGTGGGTTGTGAACTGGAGGACTGGCCGTCACACTAAGTGGGTTTTGAACTGGAGGACTGGCCATCACACTGAGTGGGTTGTGAACTGGAGG
>JAACNH010003744.1:0-27301 GCA_019447015.1 Hymenochirus boettgeri
TTGTACTAGTAATAACAATAAATGAATAATAATATTAATAACAGATATAAATTGATACAATGCATTAGTAATAACAAATAATGTAACATAGTAATTAACATAGTAACATAGTAATTAAGGTTGAATAAAGACATACGTCCATCAAGTCCAACCTATTCATCAAGTCCAACCTATCCTATTAGATGTATACAATGCATTATTAATTAGTCATTATTACTTGATATATTGTTGCCTCTTAATTGTTATTCATTAACTCTATTATTATTACTAATATCGAATGAATCAGTTAATTTTTAATACTAACAGATCCACTGTATTAGTAATAAATAATAGCAACAGTAACCGTATAAATCGTATAATAACATGATTACTAATTCAGTGTAAAACTTATTATTATTTTACTAATACGTGCTAACTGTTACTTACTATTGTTATGTATTACTAATTGACTAACTAATACTTTACCAGTTTAATGAAAGTAAATACTAAGAAATACAATGTATGGTAATTCGTAATCCGATACACTATTTCTCATACCATTTCCAGATATCGGTGTTAGTAATAATAAGATTATTATTAACAATACTCTATTAGTAATAATAATACGTATTGTATAATATATATTAATAACAGACACACTGTATTGGTAATATATACAAAAACACTATTAATAACGACACACCATTGGTAATAATAATAACAAATACCTGTGACTAGTAATAAACTTTTAACAGCTACAACTGATTGGTAGTATAAAACAACAACAGATACACTTTACTAGTAATAATAATTATTATACCCAATACACTGTAATTGGTAATAAAAGTAAATGTAATATTAATTACAGCTACACTGTATATGTTTACGGTATAATAACAACGATACCCATAGTAATAATATAGCAAAATACTACTGTATTTAATTATAACAGATCAATGTTTTTATTAAATAACGTACACTATAGTAGTAACATTCAAGTGATAATATTAATAACAATCACTGTATAAGGTAATATTAATAACAAAGAATAGACTTATAAGTAATATCTGTTTGTATTTCAATTATAATAACTGGACTTGAAATGTATTCTTGAAGACGGTTGAAGACTACATTTCAAGTCCAGTTGATCCCCCCTAAATTGAAATACAACAATATACCATGACCTGGATGATGAGAACCTTCACAGTGTATAGTAATAATAACAACACACTGTATTCGTTAATCACGCGATACATGTAATTAGTAATATTAAACAACAGAGAACTGTATTTATAAAAATACTGACAGATACCCTGTAATTAATATTAATCAACAGATACACGGTATTAGTAATAATAATAACAGATATACGTATTGTGGAATAATATTACTAACAGAACACTGTTATAAGCTGGTACACCACGATGAGATATTTCGGTCCGACTCGACCTAGTTCAGTGTATCCGTTCGATCGTACCCGAAATTATCGAATCCGAATGTGCCCATGTCCCCGAGTCGCCACCGTGCGTCCAAATCGCGAAGGACGATCGTGGGGGTAGGGGTGGGGGGTGGGGGGGGTGGGGGGGGGGGGGGGGTGGGGGGGGGGGTTGGGGGTGGGGGGGGGGGGTGGGTGTTGGGGGGGGGGGGGAGGAGAAATGTATTGGGGTGGGGTGTGGAGGTGTTGGGGAAGTCAAAAGGGGGGAGGGGGGGGAGCCAGGGGGGGAAGGCAGGGGGTGCAAGTGGAGAGGTTAGGGGGGCCGAGAGAAAAGGTACGGGGGGGGGAAACCTAAGGGGGGAAAGGGGGAGGGTGTGTAGTGGGGGTGGGGGGGGAGAGGGGGGGGGGGGTAAGTGGAAGGAGGGGGGGGGTGTGGCGTGGGTAAGTGAATGAAGCTTAAGGTGTAAGTAAACGAAACGTGCTGTGGGTGAACCGCGGTGGTAGGGTGAAGGTGTATCAAAGTGCGCGACATTGGGTGTGGGGATAGAGGGTGGTGTCGTCGAGTGTAGGGAAATAAAAAAACAAAAAAAGACTAAGTAGATGAGTATGAAAAACAGCGGTGGGAAAGAGAGAGAGTGATGGGTAAATTATAGGGGCTGTAATGGGACACATAAGAGGAAATAAGTATGTGTGATTAATACTGGGGAGTGGGC
This sequence comes from Hymenochirus boettgeri, assembly GCA_019447015.1. Taxonomy (NCBI): domain Eukaryota; kingdom Metazoa; phylum Chordata; class Amphibia; order Anura; family Pipidae; genus Hymenochirus; species Hymenochirus boettgeri. The sequence goes on from JAACNH010003744.1 coordinate 2,128, forward strand.
AGAGTGAGAAAGTACGTTGTGGAGGTCGCAGGTCCGATGTTGTAAAAGACGCTTAGACACGTGAGAAAAAGTAGAAAAAAAACCCCTTCGTGGTGCGCAAGAAGCCGGTGAACAGCTTATATAATGTCGTAAGTGGGGGGTGGGGGCGGGGGCGAGCTAGATGGCTGTGTTGAGAGAAAGTAGTGACAGGAGAAGGGGGCGGGGGTGACGTCGCCGAAGTCGTGTTTGCTAGGGTATGTTGGTGGGGGTCTCACTAAAAAAAGAGGTAACAGCAGCACAGCATCGCGAAAGTAGAAAGCATCATCAACACCTAAACGAAAGGAGTGAGAAACGAAAAGGACACAAAGAGAGTGGCTCGCTTGACAATGTCAGGATCAACGTGTTGAGCTGTAGAGGTGGGAGACGGCGGAACAAAAAAGAGGAGGAGGAAAGAAAAGCAGAAAAAGGAAGCAAGGAAAGGGACATGATAAAGAAAACTTGACCGGATGAAATATAAACCGTGCCATATGTTAATAAAACGCCGAATTAGGAATCCTAGATTCCGTTCTCATTATAAAGAAGACTTATCATAATTAATCGCCCCTTATCATTGGTTAAATAAGGACACTTGATCCTTAGTTGATCTAAGCCTCCTTATCTCATTATTAATAAGGGAACTATCCCGAGTTAAGGAGTCAATCTTCCCTTTCCCTCATATAATAGGGAGACTGATCCAGTTAGTTAAAGTCTGGTCTTCCTTTCTCCATTATTCAATAATGTGAGACTTGATCCTTGGCGTTAGGGGAAGTCTATAGCTTCCTTTCTCTTTGTAAATAGGGAGACGTTATCCAGTAGAGGTTAGGGAATGTCGATACGCCTCCTTCTTTCTAATTATGTATAAGGGAGACTTGATCCAGTAGAGGTTAGGGAGTCCTAGAGCCTCCTTTCTTTATGTAAATAAGGGACGACTTGATCCATCCTTGAGGTTAGGGAAGTCTGCAGCCTCTTACTCATTATTAAATAAGGGGAGACTTATGCCAGTTTGGGTTAGGAGGTGGGGGGTGATAATCTAGGTGTGGGTCGCGGTTGCGCTTTCTCATTATGTAATAGGTGAGATTTGTCCAGCAAAGTTAGGGGAAGTCTAAGCCTGCCGTTTCTCATTAGTAAATAGGGTGGGTGAGAGTCCTTGAGTCCGTAGGAGGTGGGGGGAAGTCAGATCTTCCTTGCTCATGTCTGTAAAAAGGGGAACTTGATCCAGAAGTAGGGTGTGAGGGTGAAACTAGCGTCCTGCGGGGGTGGCATTATGTAAAGGATAGGGTGGAGATCGTTGATCGGCATAGAGGCAGATTGAGGGAATCGTAGACTGGGGCGCTCGCCTTGCGGTCATTAGGTAAGAGGGGGTGTGTGTAGTGGCGCTGTGGTATCCGTTGAGTTAGGGGAAGTTGAGATCCTCCTTGCCATTATGTTAATAGGGAACTTGAGGTATATAGCTCTGGTCGGCAGACGGCGTGGGGTTGACTGACTGTTACCCGACCGCGTGGCCGGATGGGAGAAGATATATGTGGGTGGTTTGGAGAGGTGTTGGCGGGGGGTGCCACCTCCAAGGATTGGGGGGTTAGGGTGCGAGCAGAAAAGCAAGGCGCAAAAAAAAAAAAAAAAAAAAAAAAAGGTGCGGTTGCGGGTGCGGTCGCTCCAAATACGGGATGCGCAGTGCCAGTCCCTGCGTTGTGGTGTTAACTGCACTTGTCGAAGGGTCAGAAGGCTGGAGAGACGCAGGAGTTCTACCGTCTCAGTGTCGGCATGAGCCACTGTCGGTCCAAGACGGTGGGGTATAATTGGGATGACCGAGGGTACGTGGGGGGCAAAAACGTATGAATTAACTAAAAAAACAAGGCAAGGGGGAAGCGGAAACCCTCAAAACTAAGCACAACCTGGGTCGGAGGACGCCCCAAATAGCACAACCACCATAGAATAGGGGTGGCTGCGGTGTCTGAGGTAGTCAAGGTAGGACTCAGCGGTGACCAACGTGGCCGGTTGCAGTGGGGTGAATGTAGATCCTGACGGATGGTGCACCAAGAGTCGGATCGTGATTCATGTGTGGTCTGGACAAGAATAGGTGCTGGGCGGGGGAACCTCAGTCAATGGCCGGCAAATGTTAAGATCTTATTGGGGGGGTGCAAAAGGACGTGCGCAGTGTTGGTGGACAATATAGCCAAAGCTGTTGCAGAGGTGAAGAGTGGTTGACATCAGCAGTTCAGATGGTACGAAGAAGGTTGATCGCGTGGTCCGCCCACGACAGGACGTCTCCCAAGAACACGGCGCGCGGCCGGAGCAATCCGCGCTGGGCTGCAAGACAGCCCGGCCACTCCTTATCCTAGAGAGTGTGCTCCGCAGAAGCGACAAGACCGGGGTGTCCCCACCCATATAGATGGGATCTTAAGACAAGTATAGTATAGGAATGTAGCATAGTGTTAGTGAAATGTATGTACGTGAGGGGTACAGTATAGTAGAGGGGTCGAGGGGAGGATGTATGGTCCATAGTATAGTAAGGTACATATAGTATGTATAGTAAGGTAGTTAGTATAGTGTTAGTTAAGTCAGTGTATAGACCGTATAGAGTTTATATCGTGGGCGGCGGAGTGGGTGGGGTGTAGATCGTATAGTTACTGTAGCGGGGTGCGCGCTAGACTGAGGGGGCACGGGTCGAGTGTAGATAGGAATAGTATAGGACTGTGTAAGAGATTGTAGTATCACGTGTCGTTGACGGGGATAGTACATATGCGGGTGCTCACTGCAAGAAAGGAAAAGAGGGAAAAAGGCAAGAACAATGTACAAGCGGTTTACCGCAAATAAAAACGTCCTAAAAGAAGAGTAAGTCCGTCTAGTCGATAGTATAAACAAGTGCTCGGCCAGTGTTCAGTGCAGTCAGTAGGAGCGGGATGGGTTTCAGGTGGTTATCAGGAGGAGTGTAAAGTCCAGGCTTGCGGAGTACAGTCGATGGAGGGGAGTGTCTAAGGGAGAGTGGTCGGATAAGGTCGTGTCTAGTCCCGGATCGGACTGTCGGTATATAGAAGGATAGTAGAGTCATAGAACTGCATGGGCGTAAGAAGGGGGGGGACAAAAGGTAATAGGGGTGCGAAAAGCTGGGGGGTCTGTAGTATAGTTTAGTACATGGGGAGTTATGTCATAGGCGTCTGGGCGGATCGTAATCGGATGTTCGCTGTCACTGTCCAGGTCGATCTGCGACAGTAATGTCGGGGGGTGATAGTATATCTATAATGGTATAGAAGTTTAGTATAATGTGTGATAGTGTGTCTTGAGGTGGAATAAAGACATACGTCCATACTCTACATTCTGTTTGGGACATGATACTAAAGATAGAACTTACGTCACCGGGCCATGCGGTTAGCAGCCATGGGCCACGTGAAAAGCCCGAGTAGACTATCATTCTGGCAAAGGTGATTGGGAATCACACACTGGTATTAAGCAATAACTCAAAGGGGCCCGTCAAGACAGGAGGGACCGGTAGGAGAGTGGGATGTGAGCCATTGGTCCCCTGTTAGGTGGGTGTGGCTAATATAGTGTGACGAGGCAGAGGCAAGGGCCGGGGTAGGGGAGTCAGTGAATTGAGACAGTAGAGTTACAGGGCCCCCCGCACTGTCAACTGTGCGCCACTCTCACATTACTTGGATCCTCTAGGTACTAAACCTAAAGATACAATGGTAAACAGATGCAATCAAACTACATCAAACTTTATTCCTCTGCCGCGTTGTGTGTGTCTGGGACAGGGCACGTTGGAGCAGACCGGGTGAGAGCCGGGAGAAACAGCCGGGATCATACGTGAAGTCGATAGACGAGAAGGAGATCACATCAACATCTGATGGGAGCAACGGACTAATAAACGTAACCGGGAATCCATAGAAGGTCTTAGATCGGAATAAACAGAGCGAAGGATCCCAACCAATGTAGAGCAATTGAAATAAGAGCGGAGGGGGTGAAGTGGGGGAAAAAAGGGGGAGAGGGGGGGGGGGGGGGGGGCAAGGAGCACCGTGTTAGGAAATCATAGAGGGGGAGCTGCAATGGCCCCCAAGCCATCTAAACCCACAGTAACAGAAAAAATTTTGCGGGGCAAAGCCACGACCAGGTGAGGTCAACAACTGGGCTAACACCAACCCCAGCGTAGCCGAAACGTTAACAGACGGGCTGGACGGAATCACGGTTTGACACCAAAATAAGCTACGAACAGGGGGAAAAATAAAATCAGCACTCAAAAGGGAGATCGAGAGGGGCCGGAAGAGGAAAAAGTATCTAGGGGGGGGGAGAAGAAGTGGAAGAAAAGTGGGGGTGTGTCAAATCAGCCGAGATGCAGGTTCGAACGTTCGGGCTATATCGAACAAGCCATATTAATGGAAGATGTGGAGAGGCGAATCACGCGCGGAAGCTTATGCGAGATGAAGTAATGACCGCAGGCGAAAGTTTGGGCAGGGAAACCATAACAAAGCAATGTGGGCCCCACCAAGCCGAGGACAACAGAACAGGAGGGGGGGGCGGAAAATTGGCACCTAAAAACTTCTGATTGAAGTAACAGACTCACCTAGCCAATCCCCAGCCCTCGGGTGAACCTGATCACTTTCTAACCTTTAAACTTAATCACCCTTAGGTTAAGAACAGCAGGTGGGAGAGTCACTCTTGTCCCCGAACCAGAAACTTTGGTATCCCCGTTCTATTTATTCCTTTACAGATGTGTCCATGTGAACACCCACAATGTTTGTGGGAAATGAACAGATGATATGATGGTCAAATTTTCCTATTGTACAACATCCAGAATTCGCACAAGGAATGAAAGTTACTTTCTCCAAAATAAGAAAACTCACTATGAACATTCCAGCTGAAGGATCTCACCATAGGAATTGCCTGGGGGGAGGAGGGCCTGGGGTTAAGGGTAGGTGTGGGTTTGTATTGTGGGTGTATGGACGGGTTTTTTTTAACTGGATAGAATGCCTGGGGGGAGGATGTTCCTAATCTATGGCCGGTATGTAGTCGGGTTAAACTTGATTGGATGGATATTTGGAACTGGAGATCTTACATGATGCGTTACTTAAGTAGTATACAACCATGTTACCACCGGCACCCATGACCATAGCCTTATAATGTCTGGTTGGGGGGAGGGGGGGGGGGGGGGGGTGGGGGGGGAGGAGGGGAGTCAAAGATAGCGTGGGGTATAAGTACCGTAATACTCAATATTAATATAGTATCACCCTGTAACCAAGTCAGGTCGCACTACAGGTATATGATTAATACGCGATATGCCTCATATTAGTATTAAGCCCTGTGCCCACCAAATACAATCCATTATATTAATGCAATACGATACTTCGCATATTATATAGTATCCCTTTACCACCAGGAGACTACAGTGGGAGTTATTAATGCCCATTAAGTGTCTCAATATGATATAGTAGCAAACGGACCAAATCAGAACTAGCAGAAAAGGCTTAATACCAGGATTCTCATCTGATATCGTATCCGCCGGAACAATCGGGGCGCGACACTACTAAAGGCTAGGTGGAGTATGTTGTAGTCGCTGTAGGCCAGTGAATGTCGTCAATTTAAGAGTATCCCGTACAACCAGACCTACGAGTAATTATTAATACCGCGGTAATTCTGTGCAGAGGAGATAGGGTGTGGCGGCCGGGTAACCAACCACACCACTAAACAATGGTCTGGTGTTATTGAAGAAGAAGGAGAAGGAGAGGAGAAGCCGATGTAGGGAGGAGGGTGGGGCATAAACATAAGCGAATAGGCGATAGTATGTCCCCGTGGGGCGGGCAGAATGGGCGAAACGACAGTCTAGGAGGTATAACTACCAGATTTCCCGTGTTTGTTGTACTTGTGTAGTAACTTATCCAACTGTTGAAAGGTATGGGACAAGGAGCTTGCCATACCACATCTGCTGGAGACAGTTGTGCGCCCAACAAGGGGTCACGTGCTCACGGGAAAGAAACCGGCCGAAGGCCTCACGGATTGTCGCGGCGTCGTTCGCAACCTTAAAGAGTCCACGTGGCCCCGCGGATATTACCTATTATGAACATGCACCAAAGAGTGCATTGGTATGGGCCCATGAATCTCTTTATAGTGGTTTATCAATTCCCCACGCAAACGTCGCGTCCCAATGTACCAGCCTAACTTGTCTAATCTGCCGCATATTCAATCCCCACTCCCGGAAACCACTAGTTGAGATCGGAGGGGCGCCATTCGCGGAAACGCCGCAATACGCATATGGTCGCCTTTTGTCTATGTCTAGAAATCCGAACTGCAGGTGGCACACCGCATATTCGCAATGAGGAAGCCCTTGACAGTGCCATTGTAAAAGGGAGGGGGTGTAATATTTGGTCTCGGGGGGAATCTGAAATCTATTCCCCTTTTACAAGACGATAATCTTTCTAAGCCTGTAAGCCTTCTACCAAATGGCATGTGTAAAATTTTCTATAGCTGAAATCTTATTATCGCCGGAGACGCCCCAAGATCTGTTGTTTTTCGCATTACAGATGAACTTAACACCAGAGTTATTTATGGGTGTAGTTGGTGCACAGGATTAGAAGCGGGAGGGGGGGGGTCCCTAGGATGGCAGCACTCGTACGGGGTGTGTCTGTCAACATTGAATCCCAGCGGGCCCTTCGGCGGCCCGATGTGGGTGGAGAAGCAGACGAAGTGGGAGCGCGAGCGTACTCTGTCTGGTGGCGCGCGTCATAAAGAGGAACCGAGATCTCTCATGGCAGACGAGGAGGCGGAAAAAAACCGGAAAAGGCGGACCGGGGTTAGCGCGGAGGCAGTGGACCCCACCTTGGCCGGCGGCCGGGGCGCAGCGCCCGCCCAAAAGCCGCCACCCCGGCGCAGCGGAGAGAAGAAAAGGCACACCAAACAAAACCGCGGGCGCAGCACAGAAGCAAAGTGAGCTAATACCGAGACATTATCAGAGTAAGAGACGTGTATAACAAAGTAGAGACGTTATATAACCGCACATTATCAGAGGAAGAGACGTTATGCCGAACCTTTATAACAGACAGAGATACGTTATGGGCCGGAACATTCTACAATTAGAGACGGTAGCCGAGACAATTATAACAGGTACGAGACGTTATGTATAACCGAGACCTTATACGGAGTAAGAGACGTTATAACCTGATATGTGATCCGGATAAGAGAACGTTATAATACCGAGACTATACACAGAGTAAGCGAGACGTTCTAAAATAACCGAGATATTATACAGAGTGAATGACGTTATAACCTCATACAGTTATACAGAGTCAGCAATCCTTATAAGGGGGAAAGGAGGGGAGGTACCGAGAGATTATACGGTAATACGTTATTTTAAAAAACGGGAGAAGGAAAAAAGAGCAGAATATTATCAGATTAAAGACCTTTATATAAAAAAAGAAACCGATAGATTATACAGAGTAAAGAGACGTAATAAAGAAAAAAACCGAGAGGATGATATATACAGATAAGGAGCGGTTAGATAAAAAGAAAAACCGAGACATTGAGTAACAGGTAAGGAGACGTTAGAAGCACGAGACATAACAGAGTAAAGACTAGTCGAGGAATACGAGACATTATCACAGAGTAAAGACGTTATACCGAGAGATATATACAAAGTACAGAGACGTTATACACTGAGACATGATAGGTTACAGATTAAGGGGAGACACGTTATAAAGGAAGACAATATAAAAACCGCGAATATACAAGTAGAAGAACTTATAAAAAGGAAAATATCACGGAACGGTAAGACAGAGGAGAGACTTTTACCGAGATATTATACAAGTAAAGACTTATAGGGGGACCGGAGACTTATACCGAGTAGGAGACGTTACCGAGAAATTATACAGAGTAAGAGACGTTATGACCGAGCACATTATGACGAGTAGAGAGACGTTAATCCGAGACATTATACAGAGTAAGAGACTTATCCCGAGAGATTAGACAAGCGTGAGCACGAGGGAGAAAATTGGTTACAGATACCCAGGATAGGCGTATATAAAACGAGACATTATAACAGAGTAAGAGAGAACGTTAGAAGGGGAACCGGAGAGATTATACAGATAGCGACGTTATACCGAGACACTTATACAATAAAGAACGTTAAAAAAGATCCCGAGACAGTATAAGGCAGTAGGAGACGTTATAGAATATACCAGAGACTTAATACAAAGTAAGGAGCCGTTATAAGGGAGTGGGGGAAAATACCGCGAGTATTATAAGGGCAGAGTAGAGACTTATAAAAAGGGAAGGCGCGAGACATTATAAAAAGTAAGATACGTTATAAGAAAAAAAAAACCAGACATTATACAAATTAAGATACGTTATAACCGAGACATTATACAAATAAACATTTTATACTGTCTTACTTTGACATTATCACAGAGTAAAGACTTCTAAACCCCACCAGGAGAGATTATACGATTAAAGAGGCTTATATATAATAAACCGAGACTTAAAGAGTAATAGACGTATAACCGAAGATTATACAGATAAGGAGACGTTTAAGGAAAAAACCGAGACCTTATACCGAGTAAGAGACTTATGAACAGCCGAGAGATTATACAGATAAGAGACTTTCTAATACCGTAACATTAATACCAGATAAGGGGGGGCACGTTCACGCGCCGGAGATTATACGTAAGAGACGTTAAATAGAAAAAAATAAAAAAGACCGGACAATTATCAGAGTAGGAGAGACGTTATAACCGAAGACTTATACAGAGAAGTCCGTTCATAATACCGAGAGATTATACCGAGACATTATAACCGATAAGAGCGTGGAATATACCGAACGTGTGATAACAGCTCTCAGAGACGTTATACCGGAGGATTAGCACAGATTGGAGAGAGACTTTATAAAAAAAAACAAAGAAAAACGAACAAATTATACAAAGTAAGAGACTTTATACAAGACCGGAACCTATACAAATTAAAGGACGTTATAACCGAGACAATTATACAAATCAGAGACTTATAAAATACCGAGAGTTATACAGAGGTAAGAAGACGTTTCTAAATAAAATAAATCCGAACAATTATAAAAAGTCAGAGACGTTTACCGAGACCTTTATACAAAGTAAGAGACGTTTATATACCGAACAGTTCAAATAAGAGACTGTGTACAGCCGAGACACTTAACAAATGTTACCAGAAAGGCAGACTTATAAATACCGAACATTATACAAGTAAGAGACGTTATAAAACCGAGACATTATACAATTAAAGACGTATAACCGAGACTTAACAACTGAGGGAGACGTGATAATCAGATAAGCAAAACAAAAAAGCACTATACTTATACAAAGTAAGACGTTATCCGAGACATTACAACACAGTAAGAGAGTTATAAGTTCGCTGGCGAACATTATACAGTAAGAGACGTTATAACGCCGGACAAGACCGAGTAAGAGACTATGGCCGAACTTATACAAAAGTAAGAGAAAGACGTTATACCGAGACATTATATACGAAAGTAAGAGACTGTTATAAAATCATAACGAATCCCGATAGCATTTAGCAAGTAAAAGACGTTTATACGCAGACATTATACAAATAAAGACGTATAAAAGCACAACATACCAGACCTTTAGGCGGAGGTAAGAGACGTTTACAATAACACGGCAACAAAAGAAAAAAAAAGGAGTCGGGGGGGAGGAGACGAAGGGGAAACATCCACACACCACAAACACTACATCTAAGCTGGCGAGAGAGCGGGAGAAAAAAAAAAACAAAGGAAAAGCAAACCGAAAATAGGGGACGCCAGAGAACAAATCCAGAGATAAGAAAAGACGTTACATACAAGACCGAAGACTTATACAAAGTTAAAGACATTTATAAAACCCGAATAAAAACATTATACAGTAACAAAAGACCGTTATGCCGAATAAAGCTTATCCAAAAGTAAGGACTTTATAGACCCGTTACAATTATACAGTAGAGATTCTACCGGTCGACATTATACAGGTTATGACGTTATGCGAGACTATTATACAATGTAAGGACGTATAGTGATGAAAAAGGGCAGGGAAGGGGCCGAGACAATTAGAAAACAGAGAGTAGCACCAGCGGGTGTTGTCGAGAAAGCCAAAAGAAAAAGGGTACCGGACTCACCTATGAAAACTTAGCGAAAATGATTCGGGGTGATTAAAAGGGAAGCAGCCCTAACATTCTCAAAGGAGGAGACGTATAAAAAACCGATCCAGTTAATACGAGTAGAGACGTTATGGGGAAAACAAAAGCTCCAATCATAAAAAAAAAAAACTATAATGCGGGGGGGATCCGAGACATTATACAAAAAGTAGAACCGATTAAATCCGAGACCTTATACAAAGTAAGAGCCGTTTAAAAAAAACAAAAAAAAAAAATAAAACCCGAGATCATAATATAACAAAGTAAGAGACGTTATAACCCGAGACATAAAAAAAATAAAATACACGGCGGGTCATGAGACCGTTGGGTGGGGGGGATATTATATCCGAGAACATGAGGGGGCCATGAAGACGTTATAAAGGGGGGGGGGCGCGAGACATTATACAGAGTACTGACGTTATGTGCCGAAGACCTTATACAGAGCAAAGAGACGTGTATGCGAAGACACTCCGTTATCGCAGAGTGAGAGATACGTGCTAAAAGGATGAAAAAAAAGAAAAGGGGGCCGAGACATTATACAGAGTACTACGCACGTTATAACCAAGACTTATACATAGTAAGGGGGGAGCTTTAAACCAGAGGACAATTATACCAAGTAAGAGACGTTAATGCGAGACATTATACAAAGTAGGCCGTTATATACCGAGACAGTTTATTAACGAGGGTAAAATGACGTTATGCCTAGCCATGTAGGGGGGGGTCCAAAGTAAGAGACTTTATAACCAGAACTTATACAGAGTAAGAACGACGTTATCAATACGAGAATTTACAGAGTTATGACGTATGCCTAAAACATTACAAAGTAAGATACGTTATAACCGATACCTTATACAAAGTAAAGACAATGTTCTACCGCGACATTATATACAGAGAAGAGACGTTATAACCGAGACATTCACAGAGACATCATGGATAACGCGAGCCTTATAACAATATTAAGACGTTATAAAAGAAAAACCTAACATATGGATAGGGGGGGGCGAGGGAGTAATGACTGGGTTATAAGGAGAACGCGAAACATATCAGAGTAAGAAAGACGTTATGATAGAAAAATGGCCGAGACATTACAGAGACGTTATACCGAGACATTTACAAAGTAAGCGATGTTATAAAAAAAAAGGGAACAGAACTTATACCAGAACGAAAAGAGTAAGGAGGACTTGTTAACGAGACTTATACAAGTAAGATACCGTTATCAGGGCGATACATTATACAGAGCCAATTATAATAAAAAAGAAAAGACCAAGAGACATTATACGATAATTCTTATCCCGTGACGGTACAGAGTAAGTGATGTTAACCGAGACAATATACAGCGTAATGAAAATTTTCGGGGGAAAAAAAAAAGCGGGGGGGACCAAGGAGAACATTATAAACAAACAATTATGATGTTATGAAAACCGAGACATCTATAGAGACAGAAGTACAGGTACGTTATGTAATGGGTGCCGAGACACTTAACCGAGAAACGATTCTACCTCTAACATTATACCAAGAATACGAGATGAACAAATAATATATAAACACGAGACTGATACCGAGGAAGACCGTTTCCGAGACTTCTACAAGTAGAGATGTTAATCAGGCCGGGGGGACCTTTATACAGAGGTAAGAGACGTATGAAAACGAGACGCGGTTACCACAGAGCGCGGTATACACAGGATACAAACCAGTAGACATATATACCGAGTATCGATACATAATACAGAGACATGTACGCACGGAGAAAGAACGTTATACCGAGACTTACAACGAGTAAGAGACGTTATCGAGACAGATTTACACAAGACGTTATGGAGGCCGGAGAGATTATACATATAAGAGAAGTTATACCGCAGACTATTCAACAGAGGGACCTTATAACGAACCGAGAGATTATACAGAGTAAAAAGAAGAACGTTAATACCGAGACTTACACAGAACAATTATACCGAATAAGATTATACGAGAGTAATGATTTATACACCGAGACATTCTAATAAAACCGAGAATTTATGTGCCAACATCATAAACGTCATTGTCCCATTATACAGTCCCCGTAATAAGAACACCCAACAAGCATGGTGTGGAACTTGCACACGTGATCCAACCGGGCTCAACCTTTTGTTTACATTAAGATTTCCAACTGCTTTTTCTTTTCTTTCCTCTCACTGCAAGCACTTACCTGCAGAACAGTGTGAAGAATACTGTGTGTAAACATTGGTCTACTCTCTAGCTACCATACAAGAAACTGCTGGGACTACCGGGTGTATGTATATGCGACTAATTCAACTAGTGATCCCTAGAAAAAAACGCACCAAACCAACAAATTCACAAATTCTGACTAAGTAGCACACATGGGGGTCTGGAGCATCATCATTGCGGTGATTGGACGTAGGTCCATGTATCAGTGTATGCCATGTGATCAGGTAGGGCCATAGAATCAGTGTGCCATGTATCAGTGTAGCCCATGTATCAGGTAGCCCATGAATCATTGTACCATGAATCAGTGTAGCCATGAATCAATTGTACCATGTCTCAGTTTACCATGAATGGGCGAGTGGAGCCATAATGGGCGAGTGTAGCGCATGAATCAATTGTAGGCCCCATGAATCGTGTACAGTTGCAGTGTATCCCAGGCATCATGTATCCATGGATCCGTGTGCCTGTGATCAGTGTAGACCATGAATCAGTGTAGCATGTATCCGTGGTGCCATGTATCGTGTATCAGCAATCAGTGTCCATGAATCAGTGTGAAGCGGTGTAATCAGTGTAGCCATGTATCATTGTAGCCCTGTACATGTAGCCATGATAATCATGTACCATAATGGCTGATGTAAGCCAATGTATCAGTGTAAGCCATGTATCATTGTAGCCATGAATCCAGTGTAGCCATGATCGTGTAGCCCATGATCCAGTGTAGCCATGTATAGGGTAGCCCATGTGATCTGTAGGGAGGGGCCAGTATCAGTGTACCATGTATCATGTAGCCAGTATCAGTGTGACCATGTATCAGTGTAGGCCATGGTATCCTGTAATATGTATCAGTGTAGCCATAGTATCCGTGTAAGCCACTGTTCAGTGTAAGCCATGTATATGTATCCCTGTATCCGTGTAGCCTGTATCAGTGTAGCCAGGTCTCAGTGTAGCCATGAAAGACGAGATATCAACCGGAGGGCTCTTACCCTTTTGGCGTCGCCCTGCTCCGGTCCCTGTCCGACAACATCTGGCGCCTCCCCTCCCCTCAGGCCAGCGGCCGCCGAGTGGGTCTCTGGGCGGAACTATAAAGCGGTGCAGTGCAGGGGATGAGCTGCGCATGTGCCCGGGGCTGGTTTTGCGGACAGGGAGGGGTTAATCAAATGTCAGGTTGGGAGATACTGGGGCGGGGCTAAGTTCCCATCAGTTGCGATCGGGGGGGTGGGGCCCCCGTTCTGGTCTCCATACCCATCATGTATCAGTGGCCCCTACACTGTAACAATAACAACCCATTACATTACTTTAAACCCCTGTAAACCCCACAACTCCAATCTCGTCGGCTGTCGGCCTTGTACCCCCACCCACTCCATCTTCCGCCCCTGGCCCCCACCCCTCCAATCTACCCCCCTGTCCCCACCCACTCCTATCTCCCCCCTGTCCCCACCCCTCCCACTCCCCCCTGTACCCCACCCACTCCTATCATCCCCCGCTTCCCCCCCCATGCCTATCTCCCCCTCTGTACCCCACCCATTCCTATCAACCCCTGTAACCCCACCCATTCCTATCCTATCGCCTCCACCCTGGTACCCATCCCCAGACCTTCCTATTCCCCCCGTACCACCCCCACCCAGTCCTGTTCACCCCCTGTACCCCACCCACTTCCTATTTACCCCCTGACCCACCCATTCCTTTTACCCCTGTACCTCCACCAATTTCCTATTTCCCTTCCCATCCCCCTGTACCCCACCAAGTCCCTATCTCTCCCCCTGTACCTCCCCCACTAATCATATTTGCCCCTGTAACCCCACTTATTAATATGTACCCCGCGATGGGGGAGTCAACCGGGGGAGACCCCCTTTAAACACCCAGGCCAATTGCAAGTCTACCCTTCGTACCCCCGCCATTTTTATTAATAGACAGAACGACCCCCATATTCATATTACCACCCCTGTACCCCACTAATTCAACTACCACCCTCCGGGTATACCCCCGAATATGTATCACCTCTGTTAACCCCACTAATAGGTAGACTCCCCTGTACCCCCCCTAATTTCAATCTAAGACGGCACTACGCAACCCCCCCTGTACCCGCACCACCAATTCCTCCTATCTACCCCGTACCCCCCACTGAATCAATATTCCTTCCCCCTATATACCCCACTACATACATATCCTCCCAAACCCGGCCGACCGCGTCTACCCCCTGTAGCGGCCCACAATTCAGATCTCTGATCTACCCCCTAGTAGAGGCCGGGGGGCCACTAATATCAATCTAGTACTAACGACCAGGGCCACCCCTTAGGTCTCCCACCTAATATGTATCGCGCTTACAACGCGTACCCGCCACTAATTCACTAATCTAGCCACAAAGCGAGACCCACCGGGGCCACCCGCACCGGGGTACCGCTAACCACCCCCTTAATAACCCCCCACCAATACCCTCAATCTACCCCCTGTACCCCCAAGGTTCCAATCTACCACCCCCCTTTATCCCAAATAATTGCTATCTAAACCCCCCCTGTCACCCCTTAATTCCTATCTAGCCCGAGCCCCTGTACCCTACCCATTCCAACTCCCCGCCTGTACCCCACCCATTCCTTCTACCACCCCCTGTACCCCATTACATTAATATGCTACCAAACCTGGTACCGGACACCAATTCCCATCTAACCCCTGTACCCCACTAGTATAATCTTACATAATGTCAAACGCGGAAACCCCACCAACCTTTACCCCCCAATTCCACTCTACCGGCGCAATGTAAAATCCACCACGAATCCTATCTACCACCCCCCAGGTACCCAAGGGGAAACTAATGGTCGCGTATCTCACCAACGCCTTATCCCACTAATTCCATATCTACCCCATGATTGTGTCCCAACTAATTCCTACATCTACAACATAACCCAAACCAACCCCCTGTACCTCGAGCCCATTAAGGTGTCCTAATCACCGGCCCTCGTAGGTACACCACCCAATCCCACCCCATCCCAATCTTCCCCCGTGTCCCAACCATATCCCAATCCTTCCCGAACTGGTAAAAACCGAAAACACCCACCAATTCCTACGGAGTGGCACACACAACCGGACACAGTTACCGACCACCCCACCAATTCGGCTATAGTCCAAGCGGAACCCTGTACCGGGGATACCCAACACACACGTAGTCCTTTGTTCCCCCTGTACACTCAAAACGCCCAATTGCCTATTTACCACCACCGGGCGCGCTGTAGCAACGGGGGGCCCACTAAAAAAGATTCATATTGCCCGCCCTAGGGTGGTGGGGGCCTTTACCTCCCCACCATTCCTATCCCCCTGTGGTACCCACACCAATTACCTATAAGACACCCTGACCACATAAAAAAAAAAAAAAGTCGGGGCCACAACACCGGGTGCATTCCTATTACACACACCTGTCCACCACGGGCAATTCCGGGGGTAAACATTACCGGGGGCACACCCTGTACACAACCACCAATTCACTATTACCCCCTGTAGCCACACAATTCAAAAAACGATTACGCCTGTATACCCCAAACCATTCCGTATGTAAAAAACCCATGTACCGCCACCAATAATCCTATTACACCCCTGTACCGAAGCCAGGCCGACCCCTACCGAAAACGGGGGCGGGCCCGGGTATTCCTTACAAAAACCCCTGTAAGTAAAAAGCAAAAACAACGCGCAACCAAAATGCCATCCGTTTTCCCAAACGTCACACCAGGGGGGGGCCCTTAAACCCCCCACCAACTAATTAACATAATTTGCCCCCTGTACACCCAAAACCCCCACTTATTAATATGAATACCAAGCAACGGGCCCAAAACCAGCAGTCACGCACGGGGGGACCCTTTAATTACCCCAACACCAATTCCTAGCGCACTCGCCTTACGCACTTATTAATAAAAATGAAAATGCTGCGGCACAACAAATTCACATGTATTCGGCGAACCCAACGGGGGCACCGGCGGGACCCACTATTCATATCCGAACAAAAAACACACCCCTTTAGACCCCACTATTTTAATATCTACGCGCCTGTACCCCCGCTAATTGTAGCCCCCTGTACCCACTTACGCTGTACCCCGTGAGAAAAGATGGACCCCCCCACTACAATCATATCTAATCTCCTACCCAAAGAGCCGCCTGATACGCTGCCACTAATGCATCATCTACCACTCTAAAAAAACCGCAAAAAACAACTACCCGCCTGTAAACCCACTCGGATTCCTATCAGTCCTCCCCCTGTACCCCACAATTCATATTTGCCCCTGTACGCACCACTATATTAATATGTACCCCCAACCAACCGCCGCCTTTACTTAACACAACTAACCCCCCACTTCCAATCTACCAACGCAAAACCCCCCCCGTACCCCACCATTGAATTAATATGTTCCACGGTACCAGCAAGGGGGCGCACTATTACATATTTCCATTTCCCCTGTACCTACCCCACTAAGTCATGCTACCCCTACCACCCCTACCACCGACCGTCACCTGTCTAGCCCACCCCACTAATGTGTAGGCACCTGTAAGTAACGCCCACTAAGATGATCGCTCAGCCGCTGTACACCACTAAAAAATTCATATCTACCCCCTGTACCACCAACCCCAACCAATTTCCCTATCTACCCACCCTGTCCCCACTAATTCATATTCCCCCTGTATACCCCACCTAATACATACTAAGACCCCCTTGTACCCACCACTAATCATCTCTAATGAAGGGGGGGGGCCCCGCGGTGGGGGGGGTACGCGCATAATAATGTATCCCTGTACCACCCCACCCCCACTATTCATATCTTACCACCAACCTCTACAACCAGCTACCTAACCCCCTTAAACCCCACCCAATTCCAACTCTAACCCCCCCCTGTACCCCCCCCACTTATTAATATGTACCCCTCCGGGGGGGGGGCCCCAAAACCCTGTACCACCCCAGGGGTCCAATGCCAATTAACCAACCCCCCCGTGTAATCCCACTAATTGCTCTAACCACCCTGTACCCCATTAATTCCTATCTACCGCCTGTACCCCTAAACCATATCCAATCTTCTTCCCCCCCTGAACCGCCTTACCCCCAGCCACGCCATTCCTATCTAACCCCCTGTACCCCACTGGAAACCCAATATCCCGATCTACCCCCTTTACCCCACTGTATTAATTGTACAACCGCACCCTGTACTCCCCACCAATTCCAAGTTTCCACTCTAAACCCCCTGACCCCACTAGTATTAATATGTACGCCTGTAACCCCCCAGGCCAATTCCTATTAGGCCCAACCGCCTTTACTACCCCCACTTTCCATCAACCCCTGTACCCCACCAATTCCTATTAAAACACACCCCTGTACCAACGCCCACCAATTCCTAAAATACACCCCTGGTACCCCACCCTACCATCATTAACCTGTGACCCCCCGAACCCTTCCTATTAAAACCCCTTTACCTACCCCCCCCCACCAATTCCTATTAACCCCTGTACCCCACAAATATCCTATTAACCCCCGTGTACCCTCACCCCATTCCTTCCTATTAAACACCTTTACCACACGACGCCACAACACACACATTACGGGCGGGCCCCTGTACCGGGGCCCCACAATGGTCATATTTGCCCCTGTGACCACCCCGACGGAAACCACTTATTAAATATGTCCCCCACCCCCTTTACCACCCCACCAATTCTAATCTACCTACTACTCTCCCTGTACTCGAGCACTGGGTCTTATATTCGGCACCCACTACTTCCATTTCCCCCTTTGTCTTACCCCCCACTAATTGCATATACCACCCGGTCAATACAAACCCCACTATTATATCATATACACCTTGTACCGCCCGGGGGGGGGGGGCCGCTAATATGTAGCACAGCATGTACCGGGGGGGTGGGCCTGTACCCCACTTAAATGTTACCCCGCAAATCATATCTACCGATCTACCCCCCTGTACCCACTAATTCATATCTAACCACCCAAAAACCAACCCCCTGTAACCAAACCACGCGAAGGGTGGGCATATACCCCATGTACCCCACCAATTTTCCTATCAACCCCTGTACCACCCCCCCAATTCTATCAACCCCGTACCCCCTCCCCGCGCCAATTCCTATCAACCCCCGTACCGGGAACGAAACCCCTGGGGGGGGCCATTCCTATCAACCCCGTGTAACCAACGCACACCCCCCCCCCACACACGCGGCCCCATTCCTTCAACCCCTGTACCGGCCCCCGATTCCTATCTAACAACCCCCCCCCTGGGGGTACCCCCACCAATTCCTATCTTCTACCGCCCGTACCCGGCACCGCACCAATTACCTATCTACCGACCACCCCACCACCCCCTGTACCCCCCACCAAAGGGTTCCTATCAACCCCTGTACCACACCCCAACCATCCTATGCAACCCCTGTCCCCAGGCCCCCATGCCTCAATCAAACAACAACCCTGTACCCCCCACCCCACCAAAAACTTCCTATCTACCCCCTGTAACCACACTAATTCGGGGCGTATGGGGTTGCCCCGTACCAAACCACTTAATAGTACCCCCTTTACCACCCCACAATTCCTATCTACCACCCCATGTACCCCACTTCTTAATTGTACCCCCTCCCTTGTACCCCTACCAAATTCCAATCTACCCCATGTAATCCCACTAATTCCTATCTACCCCTGTCCCCCATTACTTCCTATCTAACCCCCGGTATCCCACTAATTCCTATCTATCCCTGTACCACCCCACCAATGCCAATCTAAACCACCCCCTTTACCCTCACCATTCCAATCTACCCCCTGTAACCGCCACTTATTCATATGTCCCCACCAATATCCCATTACCCCATTCTATCCCACTATAATCCTATCTAACCACCCCCTGGTACCCATTAATTCCTATCTACCCGCAGGTACACTACCCATTCAATCTCCCGCCTGTACCCACTATTAAGTATGTCCAAGCTGTCCCCCACCAAATTCACAATTCCCCCTGTACCCCCTAATTCAATCCTACGACCCGGGATACGCCCACTAATTACTATCTACAACAACCTGTACCCCACACCTGTACTCCCCACTACTAAATGTACCCCACTAAATCATATCTACCCCTGTTAAAAGACCGCCCCGCACTAATTCATATCCCTCCCCCTGTATACCCGTCACTAATTCATATCTCCCACCACCCCCCTGTACCCCCACTAATACATATCTTCCCCCCTATACCCCCACTAATGTCCCTATCTACCACCCTACCCCTGTACCCCAGCTCTATTGTATCCCGTCCCCACAATTATTATATCTACATCTCCCACTGTACCACCCCCACTACACGGGCTGTTCCCCTGTACCCCCCACTATTATTATTCGACCCCTGTACCACCCCACTAATGGTAGCAGGGTGAGCTGTTCCCTCCGACTCCCCCTGTAACCACCCCCCCCCCCCTAGTATTATATCTCAACCCCCTGTTCCCACTATGGCTGTTCTCTCCCTGTACCCCCCCACTGAAAATTCATATGTACTACTATCTAACAATGTTACAGGGTAACAATTAAGAACACAGGTGTCTGTCTGCCCATGGCTTGAGAAGCACCGTAATAAGATAAAACATATATTATTATCATTCTTACGGTTATTAACTATTGAATGTTATTATTTATTACTTGTTTCTTACTGTTTTATTATAATGTGAGTACTGATTATTATTGTTAAATTTTAATAATCTAATTATTATTAAGGCTATTATGTACTTGTTACTATTATCATTACTCACTACTGTTATTTATTGTTAATTGTTAATTATTATTATGATCCGTCATTATTTCCTGTTACTAGTATATTATATATGTGAGGTTGCATAATAAAGACATTGTCCATTTCCATCTCAACCCTCAAGCATATCCTCATCTCCTGCCTAACTGTTGATCCAGGGAAGGCAAAACGCAAACGCCACCAATTTATGCATGGGAATGGAAGTGGCAAATGGAATTCCCTGGATCCACTCTACATTTATTGTATCATCCCCAGTAAACTTGTCACATTCCTTAGTTTGCAGAGAACTCATCCAGCTTTATTACACCTTACCAATGACCCGGCGGGCATAACAACCGTCCACTGGAAGACAGTTCCACAGGCACTTTACCTTGTATCTCACAGTGACAAACCCTTCCAACTCTACTGTATGTCTCAATACCAGTAACTACTTGTAACATTCCTTGTTTGTGCAGAAACTCAAGCCAAGCTTTTATTCCTCGGCTGACCAATGAACCTGCCATAAACACCTCCACTGGAGCAGTTCCATAGCTGTTATTACCACGTTCTGCAGAGAAGTGACAAACCCTTTCCCCAACTCTCTTTATGTTCAATACATACTTGTCACATTCCTTGTTGTTATAAAACTCATCCACTTTTTTAATTAACTGACCAATGAACCTGCCTACAACGTCCACTGGAAGACAGTTCCATAGCTTTAACCTTCTCACTTGACAAAAACCCTGTTCCCACGCTAACTTTAATGTATCATCACCAGTAAACTTGTAGGGGGGGCATTCCTTGTTTGTAGACCTCTCCCGCTTTTTATTAATACTGACCACTGACCTGCCCAACCCATGTCCACTGGCAACAGTTCATAGCTTTAAGGTTCTCACTGACAAACCCTTTCCCAACTCTACTTTATGTATCAATACCAGTAACTTGTAACAATTTCCTGGTTTGTAAAACTCACATCCGCTTTTTTTAAAGTGCCCAATGAACCTTCAGTAACCAGTTTCCACTGGAAGACAGTTCCAGTACGCTTTACCGTTCTCACAGTGGCAAACTCCGTTTCCCGCCTCTCTTTATGTATCAATACCAGTAACTTGTAACATGCCTTGGGTTGTGTGACACGTCAATAGCCGGAGCTTTTTTATTCACTGACCAAGGACCCTGCCATAACATCCACTGGAACCAGTTGGCATAGCTTGAGTACAATTATAAACCTTCTCACAGTGACAACCCTTCCCAACTCTACTTTATTGTATCAATCCCAGCATAATAACGTGTAACCGTCCTTGTTTTGTAGAAACTCATCAGCTTGTTATTAGAACTGACAGATGAACCTGCCATAAAAATGTCCACTTGAAACAGTTCCGGATAGGCTTTGTGCCGGTCTCAAAGTTCGGCACCCTTTTCCAACTCTACTTGTTGATGTATCAATACCAGGTAACTTAACATTCCTTGTTTGTATAAAAGAAACGCATCCCAGGCTTTTTATTAAACTGACCAATGACCTGCCATAACAACGGTCCGACTGTGGAAGACAGTTCCATCGTCTTTCCTTACCGTTCTCAACAGTGAACCAAAACCCTTTCCCAACTCTACTTTATGTATCAACCCAGTACGTGTAACATTCCTTTTTGTAAAACTCATCCAGCTTTTTATTAACTAACTGACCAATGAAACCTTCCATAACAACGTCACTGGAAGACAGTTCCATAGCTTTAAGAATTACCTTCTCAACAGTGACAAACAAACCCTTTCCCAACTCTACTTTATGTATCAAATACCAGTAACTTGTACCTTCCTTGTTGTAGAAACTCATCCAGCTTTTTTCATTAACTGACGCAATGAACCTCTGCCATAACAACGTCCACTGGAAGACAAGTTCCATAGCTACTTATATAATTACCGTTCTCGACAAAGTGAAAACCCTTTCCCAACTTGAAGCCTAAACCTTTTTTCTTCAAGTCTAAGGGATGTCCTCCTGTGTCCTCTGACATGTTCTCTTGGTGAACAATGCCCGCAGAGATAGTTTATTGGTAATGGCCCGTTAATGTATTTATACACAGTAATCATCTCCCC
Source organism: Hymenochirus boettgeri (assembly GCA_019447015.1). NCBI lineage: Eukaryota > Metazoa > Chordata > Amphibia > Anura > Pipidae > Hymenochirus > Hymenochirus boettgeri. The sequence continues at coordinate 24,312 of JAACNH010003744.1, forward strand.
ACGCAAGCCCTTTTGCTCTCTTGTCTCCAGCTTACATCATTTAACTTTTCCATTCCCTCTCTTGTCATATCATTTCCCCCCCCCCCATCCCCATTATTAATTTCAGTCCAAATTGCACTGCATATTATTCCAAATGAGGCCTTACCAATGCTTTGTAAGAGGGAGAATTACATTTTCCTCCCTGAATCATACCTCTCTTTATACAAGACAATACCACATACCATGCTGGCTCTGGCGGTTGCCGCCTGGCCTGCTTGCTACCTTTAAAGTTTGTTAGCCACCAAAACTCCAAGATCCCTTTCCACCAGGGATTCCTTAACACAGAGCCATTTATGGTTTCAGAAGTGACACATGATTCCACCTTACATTTATCAACATTGAATCTCATCTGCCAAGTGACAATCTATCTAATCCCCCTGTAAACTATTGCACTCCTCATGAAGTTTTTAATGGTCGAGCAACGTTTTGTTGTCGTCCTCACACACGAAACCTTGCTGACAATGGGCCCCACTTCCACATCTTAATAGATAATAGAAGCGGCCCCACCAGAAACCCTGTGGCACCCCACTTAGCACCTGTTAGTCTAATGAATGACGCGGCCTTAACTACTGCTCTTCTGCATCCTATTCATTAACCAATTTTTCTTCCAGTGTAAAAATGTGAGCTCCCCCGACCAACAGCCATTAGCTATACATTAGTCGCCTATGGGGACTGTACAAAGCCTTTGCAAAATCCAGTAACTACATCGAGGGGGGGGTAACTGCTATACCAGATTCTAAATTTCTACTTTACTGTCCTCATAAATCCAACAAGTTTATTTTGGCTTGACTTGTTAGAAATTGGACTAATTAATAATTATTATTCAGTATTACTGTATTCTATTATTACTGTTATTTATTAATTACTATATAATTTACAGAACTGATAAATGTCTTCTTCCCTTCTCGTAACTAAACTGCACAGGGACCGTTTTTTAAAACGGGAAATACAGATTTATTTTCTTTATCAGACTTTAGTTTCTGATGTCCTGAACCCGGGAGCTATGTAGGGGTCCTATGGCAATATAGCCTCACTCCCATACACCAATGTGATGAGCGGAGATAGGGCCCCATTATAGTTCTGCTGGGGGGACCAGTGATCCTAGTTAAACGCCACTGTGCTGAACTGCATCCTTACAACCCCCCATAGCTCATTTACTGTATTTAAAGGCACAAGGGGTGACAACCTCCTACGGCTACTTGGCATCTAGTGTTATAATAATTAATAAAGAAGCTTTCGTCTGTTATTGAACAATCTCCCTCCCCCACCCTAAGTTAGAAGTGACCGTACCGGTCCTTTAACGCGGTCATTAACATTAAGTTTGATCAGCAAATAACCCCCAGCAACAGGACAATAGAGGATTGTGGTGGATTCCCTTTGTTTGCTGCCTCGGGGTGGGGGGGGGGTTGCTGCCCCCTGTTGTGTTGGGATTATTTTACACACATTGTTTTAGTTTCACACACAGAAAATGAGCTTTGAATTGGAGTCTATTTACTGGATTCGATTCTGCACCATTTGTACAAGGACCTCCACCCACTAAGTTCCTCTCCACTTCACCGTCTCCTGTAAAACACAGTTAAATCCAACATCTAGAGGGTCACTGTTGGACATGAGACAAGGGGAATCAACACAAAACACCAGCATTCTATTTCTAAAGTATATTCAGACCACAATAAGGTCTCTACATGGTCCGGGGCATCTAGAGCCAAGGATTGGACCAGAAAACGACACTGTAGGCAGCATTGATTTCCTTATATACTACTGAATAGATTACAATGCCCCGTACAGGGTACTTGGTCCATTCACACAGGGGACCCTGCACGGATGAGCAATCTTATGATTTTGGGTGTACACCTGAGGACTATTTAATCGTGTGCCTATTGAGAACACCAGTGGCAAAGAGATGTCAATACCACCTGCAAACCTCTGCAGCCGTTGTGTTCTAAAACGTGTCCCAGTTGAGAGGTGTCCGGATGTGTATGGTGTACGTGGTGGTCCAGCACTTGCAAAATCGTCAGTGCCAAACCCAAAAGGGTTCCGTGGCCTAAGATTTTAACAAACTAGAAGTGGCTTAAAGCATTCAACCTTTAAAACAGTGACCTGCCCCCCAACCACCCGCCCAACTAATATATTCAGCACGTCCCGTATCTTACTTGAGTATAAACCGAGGTTAAACCTATTGTTTACCCAAAAAAGGAATAAAAAACGCTTACCTCATGATATAACCGAGTGAAGGCCCTTTACTGCCGTGTCCGCTAACTTACCCAGGACGCAACCCCACCACCCCTCCACTTTACAGGACCTTCCAACCCTCATGTACGACTTACGGTATTCCCGGTTAGCCCCCCCTTAAACCCACCATCAATATAGAGTTTCTTACTGTAGGCTGAAATGCTCCTGGTAGGAGGCTAAGGCTGAGCGAATTGCTGACAGGCTCTGCTATTGTACTGTATCATGAGAATTCCCGTGTGCAGTCAGGAAGTCTCCGGTGGCGTAAGCAGTACGTGCGTCCTGCTTGACGTGCGTAATCTTACGTTCCCGCGTCCCACCATCCTGCTAGCTCTTGACTGCTCGGATCCTGCATTTTCCGAAAGTCCTGCGATCGGTAGGGGGCTGTTCGTTCCTATGCGTATGACCCCCGCGTTAAACCGGAGGGTAGGGGTGGGGGTGGTTTTGTTAAGGTGGGAGTCTTTTAAACAAGAATACAAAACCAAAACTGAACCACAAAACTCGTTTATAGACCTCGAGTCATATACGGCGGTAACCCGGGGCAGAGGGGGAACTGCTTACTAACAGATTTAAGGATAATATTATCCCCCCATTCTGGCTAGAGTAAAGCTGGCTTCCTAGACAAAAAACCTCCATTGCTGGGAAATCAAATCAGGCTAAAGCAGGTAAACGACACGTGCTGACATCAGACAACCATGATTGTAAAAAAAAACATCGTTTTT
>JAACNH010003745.1:0-27301 GCA_019447015.1 Hymenochirus boettgeri
GTGTTGACTTATGCACTATACACCATTTTGAGTAATGCAGTTGACTTTATTCAGTGTTGACTAGTGCACTATACACTATTTTGAGTAATGTAGTAGACTTTATTCAGTGTTGACTAGTGCACTATCCACTATTTTGAGTAATGCAGTATTTTATTCAGTGTTGACTAGTGCACTATACACTATTTTGAGTAATGCAGTAGACTTTATTCAGTGTTGACTAGTGCACTATCACCATTTTGAGTATTGCAGTAGACTTTATTCAGTGTTAACTAGTGCACTAAATACATTTACAAGTGAGGCTAGACTTCATTCAGTGTTTACTACTGAGCTAGACTTCATTCTGTGTTTACTAGAGAGCTAGACTTCATTCAGTGTTTACTAGAGAGCTAGACTCATCAGTGTTTACTAGAGAGCTGACTTCATTCAGTGTTTACTAGAGAGCTAAACTTCATTCTGTGTGTTACTAGAGAGATAGACTTCATTCAGTGTTTACTAGAGAGCTAGACTTCATTCTGTGTTTACTAGAAGCTAGACTTCATTCGTGTTTTATTAGTGAGCTAGACTTCATTCTGTGTTTACTAGAGAGCTGACTTCATTCAGTGTTTACTAGTGAGCTTCAATTAGTGGTTTACTACTGACTAGACTTCATTCTGTGTTTACTAGAGAGCTAGACTTCAATCTGTTTTTACTAGAGAGCTAGACTTTATTTAGTGTTTACTAGAGCTAGACTTCATTCAGTGTTTAGTAGAGAGCTAGACTACATTCTGTGTTTACTAGAGAGCTAGACTTCATTCAGTGTTTACTAGGCTAGACTTTATTCTGTGTTTACGAGAGCTAGACTTTATTCTGTGTTTACTAGAGAGCTAGACTTCATCGGTGTTTACTAGAGCACTATACTTCATTCTGTGTTTCTAGAGAGCTAGACTTCATTCAGTGTTTACTAGAGAGCTAGACTTCATTCTGTTACTAGAGCACTAACTTCATTCTGTTTTTACTGAGAGCTAACTTCATTCGTGTTTACTAGAGCTAGACTTCATTCAGTGTTTACTAGTGAGCTAAACTTCATTCAGTGTTTACTAGTGAGCTTCATTCAGTGTTACTCTACGAGCTAGACTTCATTCTGTGTTTACTAGAGCTAGACTTAATTTAGCGTTTACTAGAGAGCTAGACTTCAATCTGTTTTTACTAGAGAGCTAGACTTTATTTAGTGTTTACTAGAGAGCTAGACTTCATTCTGTGTTTACTAGAGAGCTAGACTTCATTCATGTTTACTAGAGAGCCAGACTTCATTCTGTTTACTAGTGAGCCAGACTTCATTCAGTGTTTACTACTGAGCTAGACTTCATTCAGTGTTTTACTAGAGAGCTAGACTTCATTCAGTGTTTACTAGAGTAGGACTTCATTCTGTGTTTACTAGAGAGCCGGACTTCATTCAGTGTTTACTAGTGAGCCAGACTTCATTCAGTGTTACTACTGACTAGACTTCATTCTGTGTTTACTAGAGGCTAGACTTCATTCAGTGTTTACTAGAGCTAGACTTCATTCTGTGTTTACTAGAGAGCTAGACTTCATCGGTGTTTACTACTGAGCTAGACTTCGTTCAGTGTTTACTAGTGAGTAGGGATGGACTAGAACTTGAACTGAACCCAAGTCCGAGTCAGATTTTAAGAGTTTGTACTAAATCAGATTCTTTAAACAAAAACATTCGAACTTTTCAAACTCATAGACTTTTTTTTGATACCGGTAATTATCTAACATCTGTTATTGGGAAAACGTAGAATTCCTAAACCCACATTCCGTATATGGAGGTTTATCGACTCAGTCCCTTATTCCGGATAATTATTCAATATCGAACACGGAAGCTCAAAAATATGTGCATTTTTCAAGTTCTGGATATTTGCACATGATCCCCAGACCATTTCCCAGGTCCCAGACACATGTAAGTTACCATTGCTGTTTTAACCTTATTTTAATTCAAACTATTTGGTCCCCAATTACTTTAATTGGTCTGGTTTAGAATTTTCGAACTTTTTCAGAAGTCTGAAAATCCGTTCCAATTTCAGAAGATGGTCCATCTCTGGTTATAACTGATGACATAACATGTTACTGTGTATATGTTACCATTTTTTAAGGCTTTAGGTCACATAGTTTTATAGACTTGTGGGGGTGATATGGGCATATTTAGTAGCAAGTCCTGTGACAGGTAAGAGTCAATCATATGTATATACTGATGACACAATAAGCACCATTTCTAAGTGAATATGTGGGATTTTATTTGGACCCCAGGCACTCTGTTCTGGTCCAATATATATATTGAAGATCCTTGGAAAGGTAAAAGCTTATTTACCTTGGGCCATAAGAACTATTTCTAAACAGAGAGAGCAGTGATATATTTCTGTAGTTCATATCGAGTCAGTATTTAGAAAGCTGGATATTGTGATCTTGGCACGGTCTTAAGAAAACATCACAATCTTCTCTACCCAGCTCAAATATCATCTAATTGGTGGCCACTAACAACAATAAAATTAGAATATGGCTCCCATATTTAACCAATCTGGAAGGATAGAGAAGCAGAAATAGAACGCTAATGGCCGCCCAGGGGTAACAAGAGCTATGGCACCCAAGTAAGTTATTTAAAAAATAATTAGAGTCCTAATATTCCTGTATTAGTTTCCTTTAAATTGGTTTTACGGCATCGCTCTGAAGGTTGATGGTGCCGAATGCATCATTTGTGTGTCTGCTGCACTTTGATAAGAGTCTCTTAATGTCTCCTGCAAAAAAGAAAATACATTATGTTCTGTCACAGTGTCTGAATGCAGCAGCATTAAACGTAATCAAGGGTAACTTGTGTTTCTGTTGATAACTTGCAATGCTGAATATTTAAAGCTCTATTGCTTGGCCGTCATTTAGACAACAAATCTCTGCTTGGTGCGATTTTATTTTTTTTCTGATTGGTTCTTTTCCAAATTGGTGAGCTGGTTACGGCATTTAATAGCAGGTGCCTAATGGCTATCGATGAAAGAAGGAAAATGCACCACTGATTTTAGAAGCTGAAATGAATAACAAGGACTGACCTTACTCAATTTGCCATTAGGATGCGAAATTATCGGAGCTTTTAAACCCCCCCCTGCAAAACAAAAATTCATCAATGTCCATAGAGAGAGATGCGCCCCATTCAAGGGTAATGTCTCTTGACTTCAGTTAAAAGTAAAGCTTAGGTTGGATATATTAAACCTTAATGAAGCTGATGATACGCTGCCGGTGCTGGTTGCTGATATGTCTACTTAAATATATTCTTTTAAAGGCAGAATTCTGGTTTGCTTTTAACATCCGCCATAATCATGGGCAAGTAAAAAACACGGCAAGTTTAATATCACTGTGCTCTGTACCTGAAGCCTTTTAACAATACATCTATACTGCACAGTATACAAACACAGTCAGTCTGCAGGTAAAATTGTTACTTGCAACCTGTATGGTGGCGAGTATATCTTCAATATATACAATACATGTATAGAAAATAACATTGGCCTTTAATAGGCAACTAGTTATTATTATATTGGATTTATATAGCGCCAACACTTCTGTAGCGCTTTACAATACATGTAATCATTCACATCAGGCCCTCCCTGAAGAGCTTACAATCTAAGCACATCTATTTGACACATACAACCTATCAGTATGTCTTTATGATTTTGGGGAAAACAGGAGTGCCCAGAGGAAACCCACGCAAGCATGGGAGAAACATACAAACTCTCTGCAGATGTGTCCAAGGGTGGAATCAAACTCTGGACTTCAACACTGCAAGGCATCGATGCTATCCATTGAGCCACCATTCTGCCCAAAACAGACCACCTTCACACTTCACTGATGCAGTAAATATGTTTACCCACCAAAGGAGGTTGGGTGTGGTTATATATGTGTGGTTTTGCACTGTTATACTATAGCTTGATAAAGGGCTCACTGCTAGCCCGAAGCATGTCACAATAAACTGAATAGTTCACAGTTTGAAGTACTATCTTGAGTCCCCTTCTATCTATTATTGACAAATGATATCCATTTAGTGCAAAACTGGAGCAGTCGGATGGTGAGGGTCCATTTGATATACCTGGAGATAGTTGTGTGCAACATTTGCCAAAGTGAAAACAGACAGTAAAGGTCCCATACAGTGAAAACAGACAGTAAAGTCAAATACAGTGAGAACTGACTGTAAAGGTCCCATACAGTGAGAACAGACGGTAACGGCCCCATATAGTGAGACAGACAGTAAAGGCCCATACAGTGTAACAGACGCTTAAAGGTCCCATAGTGAGAACAGACGGTAAGGTCCCATACAGTGAGAACAGACGGTAAGGTCCCATACAGTGAGAACAGACAATAAAGGTCCCATACAGTGAGAACAGACAGTAAGGGTCCCATACAGTGAGAACAGACAGTAAGGTCCCATACGTGAAACAACAGTAAAGGTCCCATACAGTGAGAACAGACAGTAAAGGTCCATACAGTGAGAACAGACAGTAAAGGTCAATACAGTTAGAACAGACGTAAAGGTCCCATACAGTGAGAACAGATGGTAACCGTCCATACAGTAAGAACAGCCAGTAAAGGTACCATACAGTGAGAACAGACAGTAAAGGTCCCATACAGTGATACAGACACAAGGTCCCATAAAGTGAGAACAGACGGTAAAGGTCCCATACAGTAGAACAGACGTAAAGGTCCCATACATGGAGAACAACTGTAAAGGTCCCATACAGTGACAACAGACAGTAAGGTCCCATACAGTGGAACAGGCGTAATGGTCACATATAGTGAGAACAGACGTAAAATCCCATACATGAAAAACAGACAGTAAGGTCCCATACAGTGAAAACAGACAGTAAAGGTCAAATACAGTGAGAACTGACTGTAAAGGTCAAATACAGTGAGAACTGACTGTAAAGGTCCCATACAGTGAGAACAGACAGTAACGGTCCCATATAGTGAGAACAGACAGTAAAGGCCCATACAGTGAGAACAGACGGTAAAGGTCCCATACAGTGAGAACAGACGGTAAAGGTCCCATACAGTGAGAACAGACGGTTATGGTCCCATATAGTGAGAACAGACAGTAAAATCCCATACAGTGAAAAACAGACAGTAAAGGTACCATAGAGTGAGAACAGACAGTAAAGGTCCCATACAGTGATAACAGACAGTAAAGGTCCCATACAGTGAGAACAGACGGTAAAGGTCCCATACGGTGAGAACAGACGGTAAAGGTCCCATACAGTGAGAACAGACAGTAAGGTCCCATACAGTGAGAACAGACAGTAAAGGTCCCATACAGTGAAAACAGACAGTAAAGGTCAAATACAGTTAGAACAACGGTAAAGGTCCCATCCAGTGAGAACAGATGGTAACCGTCCCATACAGTAAGAACAGCCAGTAAAGGTACCATACAGTGAGAACAGACAGTAAAGGTCCCATACTGTGATAACAGACAGCAAAGGTCCCATAAAGTGGAACAGACGGTAAAGGTCCCATACAGTGAGAACAGACGTAAAGGTCCCATACAGTGAGAATGACTATAAAGGTCCCATACAGTGAGAACAGACAGTAAGGTTCCATACAGTGAGAACAGGCGGTAGTCACATAGTGAGTGAACAGACGTAAATCCCTACAGTAAAACAGACAGATCCACAGTGAAAACAGACAGTAAAGTCAAATACAGTGAACTGACTGTAAAGGTCCCATACAGTGAGAACAACAGTAACGGTCCCATATAGTGAGAACAGACAGTAAAGGCCCATACAGTGAGAACAGACGGTAAAGGTCCCATACAGTGAGAACAGACGTAAGGTCCATACAGTGAGAACAGACGTAGTCCCATACAGTGAGAACAGACGTTATGGTCCCATATATGTGAGAACAGACAGTAAAATCCCATACAGTGAAAAACAGACAGTAAAGGTACCATACAGTGAGAACGACATAAAGGTCCCATACAGTGATACAGACAGTAAAGGTCCCATACAGTGATAACAACAATAAAGGTCCCATACAGTGAGAACAGACAGTAAGGTCCCATACAGTGATAACAGACAGTAAAGGTCCCATACAGTGAGAACAGACGTAAAGGTCCCATACAGTGAGAACAGACGGTAAAGGTCCCATACATGAGAACAGACAATAAGGTCCCATACAGTGAAAACAGACAGTAAGGTCCCATACAGTGAGAACAGACAGTAAGGTCCCATACAGTGAAACAGACAGTAAGATCCCATACAGTGAGAACAGGCAGTAAAGGTCAAATACAGTTAGAACAGACGTTAAAGGTCCCATACAGTGAGAACAGATGGTAACCGTCCCATACAGTAAGAACAGACAGTAAAGGTCCCATATGAGAACAGATGGTAAAGGTCCCATCACGTGAGAAGATGTAAAGGTACCATACAGTGAGAACAGACAGTAAAGGTCCGATACAGTGAGAACGACAGTAAAGGTCTCATACAGTGAGAACACACAGTAAAGGACCCATACAGTGTAGAATAAGACAGTAAAGGTCTCATACATGATGAGAACAGACATTAAAGGTCCCATACAGAGAGAACAGACAGTAAAGGTCCCAACAGTGAGAATAGACAGTAAATGTCCCATACAGTGAGAACAGACAGTAAGGGACCCATACAGTGAGAAAGACAGTAAAGGTCTCATACAGTAGAAACAGACATTAAGGTCCTAACAGAGAGAACAGACAGTAAATGTCCCATACAGTGAGAACAGACAGTAAGATCCCATACAGTGAGAACAGACAGTAAAGGTCAAATACATTAGAACAGACGGTAAAGGTCCCATACAGTGAGAACAGATGGTAACCGTCCCATACAGTAAGAACAGACAGTAAAGGTCCCATACAGTGAGAACAATGGTAAAGGTCCCATACAGTGAGAACAGATGGTAAAGGTCCCATACAGTGAGAACAGACAGTAAAGGTCCCATACAGTGGAACAGACAGTAAAGGACCCATACAGTGAAACAGACATAAAGGTCCCTACGTGAGAATAGACAGTAAAGGTCTCATACAGTAAGAACAGACATTAAGGTCCTAACAGAGAGAACAGACAGTAAATGTCCCATACAGTAAGAACAGACAGTAAAGGTCCCATACAGTGAGAACAGCAGTAAAGGACCCATACAGTGAGAACAGACAGTAAAGGTCCCATACAGTGAGACTAGACAGTAAAGGTCTCATACTAAGAACACCATTAAAGTCCTAACAGAGAGAACAGACAGTAAATGTCCCATACAGTAAGACAACAGTAAAGGTCCCTGTTGGCACACAGATACTGGTAAAATCATTTGCACAAACTCTGATAAATGGTTGACACCCGACTCTAATAAATGGTTGGCACCCATCTGGTAAAATCATTGGCACAAACTCTGATAAATGGTTGACACCCAGACCTAATAAATGGTTGGCCCCAATCTGGTAAAATCATTGGCACAAACTCTGATAAATGGTTGACACGCAGACTTTAATAATGGTTGCCACCCAATCTGGTAAAATCATGGCACAAACTATAATAAATGGTTTGCACACAGGTACTGGTAAAATTATTGGCACAAAATCTGATTAAGTGTTGCACACAGATACTGGTAAAATCAGCTCCACTGTTGTGGAAGTGCTGCAGCTTTCCAGCATAAACCATGCCTTCTCCCAAAACACACAAAGGGGGGAGCTGCTTATAGCAACCATGGCAGTCTCTCAGTCCCCTCCCGGCTCCAACACTTCAGGGGAGCTACTGCACAAAATACTCTCGGAACACTCCATGCCTCGGAGGAAGCCCTAGCCACCATACAAACTATCGCGCACCGCAGTGGCCGGTCTTGGTGTGACGTCGGACGTCGCGACGTGATGACGTTGATGTCACTTAAAACATACTTTTGCTGTATGGAACATACACGTGACGCTTCCTCCCTCTCCACCCGCGCAGCGGCGCTGGTAAGCTGAAAAAAATATTTTCCCCACAATTCTGCCTGTCTGCCGCTGGCGCCCGGCACAGACAAGGTGATGCTCTGTGCATGTTCTCATGTTCCTCATTAGCGAGATAGTCCGGCGCTGTCAGGTGCACCATTTACTGCTATCTTTAAAGTTTGCTAAAAGCTAAGAATGAAGGTAGAATGTATGTCGTTCAGAGCCGGGTAATTACGGCCTGTAAGTTTAACTTCAGTGGTGGGGAAGATACTGGAAAGTTTAATAGTGGGAACATGTTCTAGAGTATGTTTCATGGACTGACACTTTATTCAGTGTTGACTAGTGCACTATACACTATTTTGAGTAATGTAGTAGACTTTATTCAGTGTTGACTAGTGCACTATACACTATTTTGAGTAATTGCAGTAGACTTTATTCAGTGTTGACTAGTGCACTATACACCATTTTGAGTATTGCAGTAGACTTTATTCAGTGTTGACTAGTGCACTAAATACATTTACAAGTGAGCTAGACTTCATTCAGTGTTTACTACTGAGCTAGACTTCATTCTGTGTTTACTAGAGAGCTAGACTTCATTCAGTGTTTACTAGAGAGCTATAAAACACTAATGAAGTCTAGCTCTCTAGTAACACTGAAGACAGAAGTATGTGAGCTCTTCTTTTAAGTCACTATAGTTTTCTCTAGCTCTCTAGTAAACACAGAATGAAGTCTAGCTCAGTAGTAAACACTGAATGAAGTCTAGCTCACTTGTAAATGTATTTAGTGCACTAGTCAACATGAATAAAGTCTACTGCAATACTCAAAATGGTGTATAGTGCACTAGTCAACACTGAATAAGTCTTGCATTACTCAAATAGTGTATAGTGCACTAGTCAACACTGAATAAAATCTACTGCATTACTCAAAATAGTGTATAGTGCACTAGTCAACACTGAATAAAGTCTACTACATTACTCAAAATAGTGTATAGTGCACTAGTCAACAATGAATAAAGTCAACTGCATTACTCAAATGGTGTATAGTGCACTAGTCAACACTGAATAAAGTCTACACATTACTCAAAATAGTGTTATAGTGCACTAGTCAACACTGAATAAAGTCTACTACATTACTCAAAATAGTGTATAGTCACTAGTCAACACTGAATAAAGTCTTACATTACTCAAAATAGTGTATAGTGCACTAGTCAACACTGAATAAAGTCTACTGCATTACTCAAAATAGTGTATAGTGCACTAGTCAACACTGAATAAAGTCTACTGCATTACTCAAAATAATGTATAGTGCACTAGTCAACACTGAATAAAGTCTACTGCATTACTCAAAATAGTGTATAGTGCTCTAGTCAACACTGAATAGTCTACTGCATTACTCAAAATAGTGTATAGTGCACTAGTCAACACTAAATAAAGTTACTGCATTACTTAAAATGTGTATAGTGCAATAGTCAACACTGAATAAAGTCTACTACATTACTCAAAATAGTGTATAGTGCACTAGTAAACACTGAATAAAGTCTACTACATTACTCAAAATAGTGTATAGTGCAATAGTCAACACTGAATAAAGTCTACTGCATTACTCAAATAGTGTAAGTGCACTAGTAAACAACTGAATAGTCTACTGCATTACTCAAAATAGTGTATAGTGCACTAGTAAACACTGAATGAAGTCTAGCACATTAGTAACACTGAATAAGTATACACACTGGTAAACAGCATGTACAGTATAGTGCAATTGTAAAATGAATGAAGTCTACTGCACTAGTAAACATTATGTATAGTGAACTAGTAAACACTGAATGAAATCTACTGCACTAGTAAACATTGTGTATCGTGCACTAGTAAATACTAAATGAAGTCTAGCACATTAGTAAACAGTGAGTGAAATCTACTGCACTAGTAAACATTGTGTATAGTGCAGTAGTAAATACCAAATGAAGTCTAGCACATTAGTAAACAATGAGTGAAATCTACTGCACTAGTAAACATTGCGTTAGTGCACTAGTAAATCTAAATGAAGTCTAGCACATTAGTAAACAGTGAGGGAAATCTACGCACTAGTAAACATTGTGTATCGTGCACTAGTAAATACTAAATGAAGTCTAGCACATTAGTAAACAATGAGTGAAATCTAATGCACTAGTAAACATTGGTATAGTGCACTAGTAAATACTAAATGAAGTCTAGCACATTAGTAAAAAATGAGTGAAATCTACTGCACTAGTAAACATAGTATATAGTGCACTAGTAAATACTAAATGAAGTCTAGCACATTAGTAAACAATGCGTGAAATCTACTGCACTAGTAAACATTGTGTAAAGTGCACTAGTAAATACTAAATGAAGTCTAGCACATTAGTAAACAATGAGTGAAATCTACTGCACTAATAAACATTGTGTATAGTGAACTATTAAACACTGAATGAAATCTACTGTACTAGTAAACATTCAGGGAGATTCAATAAAAGTTCTTATTGTTTAAAATGGTGCCAATTTTACCCCAACCAATCATATCTTCTTTACCATTTGAAAGCTAACACCTGATTGGTTGGGACAAAAATTGCATCATTTTATACGATAAGAACTTTTATGAATCTCCCTGATTGTGTATAGTGCACTAGTAAATATTGAATGAAGTCTAGAACATTAGCAAGCAATAAGTGAAGTCTACTGCACTAGTAAACAACAGGGAGATTCAATAAAAGTTCTTATTGTTTAAAATGGTGTAATTTTGCCCAACCAATCAGATGTTAGCTTTCAAATGTTAAATAAGATCTGATTGGTTGGGGCAAAATTAGCACCATTTTAAATGATAAGAACTTTTATTGAATAACCCTGATTGGTATAGTGAACTAGTAAATACTAATGAAGTCTAGCACATTAGTAAACAATGGGTGAAATCTACTGCACTAGTAAACATTGTGTATAGTGCACTAGTAAATACAATGAAGTATAGCACATTAGTAAACAATGAGTGAAATCTACTGCACTAGTAAACATTGTGATAGTGCACTAGTAAACATTGTGATATTGCACTAGTAAACATTGTGTATAGTACACTTGAAACATTGTAGTACATAGTAAGCTTGTGTATAGTGCACTAGTAAACATTGTTTATAGTACACTAGTAAACATTGTGTATAGTACACTAGTAAACATTGTGTATAGCACACTAGTAAACAGGTGATAGAACACTAGTAAACATTGTGTATAGTACACTAGTAAGCATTGTGTATAGTGCACTAGTAAACATTGTTTATAGTACACTAGTAAACATTGTGTATAGTACACTAGTAAACATTGTGTAAGCACACTAGTAAACATTGTGTATAGAACACTAGTAAACATTGTGTAAGTACACTAGTAAACATTGTGTATAGTGCACTAGTGAACATTGAATGAGAATCTAATACACTTGTAAAAAGTGTATGCAATAATGTGCATATAAACCTAAAATGCAGGCTACAGCTTAGTATACATAGGAAGTTTCCAATACCACTGGTTATAATAAAAGTACAACCGCACCAGTAAACTGCGGCCGCGATCATGCGTGTCCATCTGCACGCAGCACAATACCGAGCATTAGTATATTACCTCTATGGTATTGTATAGGTGGTCGTACAATTCGATCATGAATTGTACGACTGCGATCGAAATTGTATGACTTGTGATTGTAATTTTAGGACCACACGTAATTGTGCGATCGCAGTCATAAAAACTATGATGGTTAAAGGCGCTGTATCTGTGAAATAGCGATACCAGATCTTTTTAAATACGCCCCATAGAATGCAGTATTTCCCCCAGAATCCACCATTATGGTTCCAGACAATGTCACACTTGCTAATGTATTATTACATGGTTCTCATCTAAACAAGCCTACAAGTGGTTAATTCTCTCAATAGAAGCTGAGAAGGTTTATGTACAAAAAAACCTAATTAAATATACATTTCCATCAGATTAGCAGATGTGATTTAAATTATGGCTTAAATGTTATGGCGCCTATAAATGGTGTCCTTGAAGGCTCTATGGTAGGAGAGACTGCAATTAATAGTCACGTAGTCCCCAACATTGATTTAATACACGGTGTGCATTAAAGCTCCAATTGCCAAGATAAATACTTACATGTTAAAATAAAGGGTATCAGTCTACAGTCTAATAGGGTTATTCAATAAAAGTTCTTATTGTTAAAAATGGTGCTAATTTTGCCCCAGCCTATCAGATGTTAGCTTTCAAATGTTAAATAAGTATGATTGGGTGGGCAAAATTACCACCATTTTAAACGATAAGGATTTTTATTACATCTCCCTGTAAATCTACTAATGCAGGTTCTTTTGTATGATAAGAATCACAACATCCTTCTCAATGCCGGCAAAACCACGAGAGCTTATCATGGCCCTCAGAATGACACCTGAACCACAGTCGCCACTGCACGTAATGTAAAACAAGTACCCAACATCAAATGCTCAGTCTGAAACATTTCAACTCACTTGGATGTTACACATGAGATTGTTCCTTCTGACCGACTAGTTGCGGCAATAATGGCCGCGGCCCGACCATTACCGTGACTGATCGTGGGCCCATAGAGGACTGCACCACCGCCCATGGTTTGGACGTGTCTGATCATCCATTTGTCTGATTTGGACGAACGAACGGTTGTTGCATGGCCGAAAATCCATTTGATTACTCCTGCCAGATCAACAGATACACTGAACTATCGGTGTTGATCATGCAGTGATGCATTTTGGACTTAAAAATCCTTGTGCTGCTTATACTATAAATGGCTCTGTGTTAAGTGAATCCCTGTTGGAAAGGGATTGGAGTTTTGGTGGGATAACAAACTTAAAGGAAGCAAGCAGTGCCAGGCGGAACAGCCAGAGCCAGCATGGTATTGTCTTGTATAAAGAGAGGGATGGATTCAAGGGAGGGAAATGTCATTCTTCCCTCTTACAAAGCATTGGTAAGGCCTCATTTGGAATATGCAGTGCAATTTGGAATCGTGTGTACAAAAAGGACATCTTTGAAATGGAAAGGGATCAGAGAAGGGCAACTAAATTAATAAGGGGATTGGGGAGCTTGAATATGAAGAGAGACTGGATAAGTTTCAATTATGTACGCTGGAGAAAAGGCGCTTGCGTGGGGATATGATTACTGTGTATAAATACATAAAAGGGCCATACAATAAACTATCCGGGGCATTGTTCACCAGTAGAACATGTCAGAGGACATGCGGACATCCCTTAATACTTGAAGAAAGGAAGTTTAGTCTTCGAGTTCAGAAAGGGTGTTTCCCTGTGAGAATGGTAAAACCATTGTGGGTCTTCTATGGGTTTTCCATTGGACATTTTGATGGCAGATTCAATTGAAAGTTTTAAAAGAAAGCTGGATGAGTTTCTGAAAACTAGGAATTTTGCAGGTTACTGGTATTGATACATAAGTGAGAGATGATCCAGGGAAATTTCCGATTGCCAGGAAGGAATTTATAATTTTACTTCCTTGGATCAACAGTTAGGAGAACATGTGGGTATTCTTGAGTGGGTTGGACTGGATGGACGTATATCTTTATTCAACCTCAAATACCAGGAAAGCAGCCCATATGGCTGCATGGGGGGGGGCAGGGCCAGTAGGGGGGCAAAGAATTTATACTGTCCTTTACACTGATATAGATCCTAACTTAGTGCTCCCTTGGTAGCTTTAATCAATAAAGAGAGAAGGGTCCCAATATAGTATATCAGGGGGCTCCATGACTTTAGTTACAGAAAAGCCAATTAGTGAGCACAGCGTTGATGTCTACACAAAACAACAACCACACTGTATCCTGAGCCAGTAGCCTAAGAGTGACTGAAAGAGTTAACCCAAAACCAACATCCCATCTCTCTGACCTTGACATGCTTTACCATATCACATGGCTTTTCCACCCAACAATACATAGAATCTGCTTATTGAGTTATCTAACATAGTTGACAGTACAAAAGGATTTATCTGTGGAACTCAAATTGTATAGTGTTCAAACATAGACAGCATTACTATTGGTCTCTTTATCAATGGAACATAAAAAACAGGAAGGAGATAGGAGTTTATATGTCCAGAACTTCAAATAATCATCTAATAGACATGTAATCCTTCGCTATTAAAGACCTGGAAAAAAACAGAATACTGGGACCCAGAGATTGGGGGGGAAATCATAAATGTCCAACCTCAATGTGAGTACAGGCATAGCCAATAAAAGAGATTTGGTGATTACCGGCTGAGCGGTGAGAAATTGTCTGATTCTAGGCAGACCAAAAATGTTTATTGTCAATGGACAATAAAGGGAAGGAGGGGCTTGACTATGCAGGCAGATTGACAAGTTAGGGCTGTTTATACTGGAGAAACGATGATTGTGCAGGGATATGATCACTTTATACAAATATAATGGGCCAACAATGAGCTCTCTGGTGCATTGTTCACTAATCAGTCATATCAGAGGACACGTGGACATCCTTTAAGGTGGAAGAAAAAGAAGTTTCTCTTCAGGGAGGAAAGGTTTCTTTACAGGAGAACGGTGAGATGTGAAACTGTGAAACGTCTTCCAGCAGATGTGGTAATGGCAAGTTCATTGAATAGCTTTAAAAAAGGCCTGGATAAGTTTCTAAAAAATATTGAAAATTACTGGTATTAAAGGGTATGTCCATCGTATTTTACAAGTTTTTTTTACTCTTTTACGAAGAACAGGAGGTAAAAGCACTAACACTTACCTTCCATTCTCCAGTAAATCTTGCAGGAGAGCAGGTGAAACTAATTTGTGCGATACGTGGAAATATCAGGAAAATTTCTAATGTGTACCCAGCCTCGACAGACTACAGATCAATAAATAAACCAATCGGAATTACCACGATATTTTGTCACAGCCAATCACTTTGCTAATTGCATGGCCAATTATAGACAATGACCAATTTGACTGATTTTAAAGAGAAAGCAAGTTAAAATGCCAGGAGTTGCAAAAATGTCCATCAGGTGAAAAAACTTGTATACCGAGCATTAATATGCACAAAGTCAGTAATAATAATGTGTGTTTTTGACATTTATATAACGGGTTCCCTGCACTCCTCTAGTTTTAGGTTTCTCAAAGTTTATTTGCTGGGTGCTGCTGATCCACCATGGCTATGTGGTACATATCACAAGATTAAAGGAGGTCCATCAGCACACACCAGTCTAGGGTGTTAAGCTCGTTAACTTTTCACGGCCGTTTTTCCCACAATTTCGCAAAAAATGGATGGTAAACAGCTGCGAAAAGTTAACACTTCGTTAACTTTTCGCGGCTATGTGAACAGTTAGCACCAATTATCTCGGCCGTATTACTTCACCACCTTGAAGGTAGATTCCCCCTAGATTGCGTCAAGTGGTCGCACCTGCCAGGGAGGCACGCCCACCTCACCGCGGGTGGTCGCTGCTGCGAAGGGGCGTGGCGGGGCCCTCGACCCGCTGCCGCCGCCCCTTCCCAGCAGCCCCTCCCAACCCCATCCCCGCTCGCAGCAAACATATGGAGCAGGAGGCTAGGAGGGGCGTGCTGGGAAGGGTAGTCGAGGGCGGGTGGGCATATGCCCTGCCCCTGTAGTGGAGGCGTCGGGAAGGGATTTAAGTCCCTTCACGGCGATATTGTACTTAGCGAAATGTACTTAGCGTATGTACCACCGGACCTCGCGGCCACGATACAAATCGCGTTGATGGCGCTCACCGTATAAATATGGTAATTGTGTGGGTGCTATTTTCGCCCCTTTATAAATATGCCCTTAGTCTAGGGCCAAGTGTTCTCTCTGCCCTGACCTACATACAAACCAGCCCAATGAGCATGACCCCTTATTACTAGAGATGTCCGAACTTCGCAAATTCCGGTCCGCTCGAGGATCCGCGAATTTTCGAAATCCGCAAGCGGACCCATTAAAATGAAAAATTCCCTCGAAATACGAGATTTTTCATATTTTCGAAAAATTTAAATTTCGAAAATACGAGAAAACTAGTATTTTCGAAAATATGTATTTTCGAAAATACGAGTATCCTCGGAAATTCGAAAATTTTAGAAAATACGATGTATGGAAATAAGAAAAATCCTTGTATTTTCGAAAATTTTCAAAATTACGTGAAACTCGTATTTTCGAAAATTTTGGAAAATACTAAAAATCCGCGAATTGGAAGTTCGGAAGGCGGAAAATCCGGAAAAATTGTCGTTCGCGAACGGGATAAATCCGCGGCTGATCCAGGTTCGGATCCGCGAACCAGCCATCCCTATTCATCACCAGGTTCAATGATACTACATCAGATCAGTCCTTTCTAACATTTGTATTCAATTATCCATGAAAGGCAGGTATAATCATTGTGCTGCATTGGCAGCATTTTTAAAATGTCATGCTCTGTGTTTTGATTGGCTGTCTCCGATCATTTGTTTAACGTGTTTTGGTAAACATTAACACACCTATTGAAAGTTGCAATGTATCTCCTGCTTTAGGTTTTGGCAGGGTAACCATAATGTGGCTTTGGATCCGATCCAACCTGCCTTTCATATTTCAGCCTCAGCATATACAGAAAAGCTGCTAAATGCCTGTGGATTAATTTCATCCTTTATTTAGAATGCCCCAGCATATTCTGCATGACTGTACAATTGGAAATAATGCTTACAGAGACTGATGAGAAAACAAAGAATGGGTTGGAGGGAGGGCTGAGCTCTTCATAGTTTATAGAAACTGATCTGACAAGACTAACCGCAGGGTGTGAAGTCATGGATCAACATTCTCTATTCTAAAAGGCATAACAGACAGTTAGAAAAATGTTCCCATTCATTTTTTTATCTTGAACTTTAAAGGTTGGACTAGATGGATGGATGTCTTTATTCAACCTCCATTACTATGTTACTATGTAAACTGTTATACAGACATTATGGGTAGGGTTAAAGGTTGGCAGATGGATGTATGTTTTTATACAACCTTCATTACTATGTTACTATGTAATTGTTATACAGACATTATGGGCATGGTATAAAGGTTGACTAGATGGATGTATGTCTTTATTCAACTCCATTACTATGTTACTATGTAAATGTAATACAGACATTATGGGTAGGGTATTAAAGGTTGGACTAGATGGATGTATGTCTTTATACAACCTCCAATACTATGTTACTATGTAACTGTTATGCAAACATTATCGGTAGGGTATAAAGGTTGGAAAGATGGATGTATGTCTTTATACAACCTTCCATACTATGTTACTATGTAATTGTTATACAGACATTATGTGTAGG
This sequence comes from Hymenochirus boettgeri, assembly GCA_019447015.1. Lineage (NCBI taxonomy): Eukaryota > Metazoa > Chordata > Amphibia > Anura > Pipidae > Hymenochirus > Hymenochirus boettgeri. Next base: position 17,252 of record JAACNH010003745.1, read on the forward strand.
GGATAAAGGTTGGACTACATGGACGTATGTCTTTATACAACCTCCAATAATATGTTACTATGTAACTGTTATACAGACATTATGGGTAGGGTATAAAGGTTGGACTAGATAGACGTATGTCTTTATTCAACTTTCAATACTATGTACTATGTAATTGTTAGAACGACATTATGGGCAGGGTATAAGGTTGGACTAGATGGACGTATGTCTTTATTCAACCTTCATTACTATGTTACTATGTAATGTTGTTAGACAGACATTTAGGCAGGGTTTAAAGGTTGGCTAGATGGATGTATGTTTTTTTACAACCTTCATTACTATGTTACTATGTAATTGTTATACAGACATTATGGGCATGGTATAAAGGTTGACTAGATGGATGTATGTCTTTATTCAACCTCCATTACTATGTTACTATGTAAGTTATACATACATTATGGGTAGGCTATAAGTTGGACTAGATGGATGTATGTCTTTATACAACCTCCAATACTAGTACTATGTAACTGTTTTACAAACATTATCGGTAGGGTATAAAGGTTGGACTAGATGGATGTATGTCTTAACAACCTACCCTACTATGTACTATGTAATTGTTATACAGACATTATGTGTAGGGTATAAAGGTTGGACTAGATGGACGTATGTCTTTATTCAACCTCCAATACTATGTTACTATGTAATTGTTAGACAGACATTATGGGCAGGGTATAAAGGTTGGACTAGATGGACGTATGTCTTTAACAACCTCCAATACTAGTTATTATGTAACTGTTATACAGACATTATGGGTAGGGGTATAAAGGTTGGACTAGATGGACGTATGTCTTTATACAATCTCCAATACTATGTTACTATGTAACTGTTATACAGACATTAGGGTAGGGTATAAAGGTTGGACTAGATGGACGTATGTCTTTATTATCCTCCATTACTATGTTACCTCTGTATAAACATGAAGGCCACAATATATGTTTATAGCATGTTCATATGGATAGTAGATCATATGAACTTTAATAGGGCAAAAGACCATTTGGACTGAAATATCAGTCATGTCAATTTAATATTTGGCCAATTAAGGCCAGAGTGTACCAGACCTAAAGGTGGCCATCCACATTGCACTGATATCGGCCACATGTATGGCAAGAAAATAATAGGTGCTGACAAACTACCCCATTGGCATTAGGGCCTGTATGTCTGGATTACAATTTCCATTGGTTGTTTTTGGCTCCCTTTACTAAAGTAGAGACAGACAATACCATGCTATGTGCGTGCAGTGTATTTTCCAGTATAAACAAAACTCCAAATCCGTGATTGTTGTGACGTTTGTCAGATGTGTATGGCCACCCCCCACAAATCCCACAATATTACGCAAGGTTTAAAGGGGAAACTATCATCATTGTGGCAAAAATTGATGCAGCAGACAAGGCATGACCGATCATGTGGTCCGTAGGGATGGCATAGAACTCGAACTCGACCCCGAGTTCGAGCCGAACGGACCCGGACTTCTCGAACTATCTCGGACGTGGACTTTCGATATTCCCGGACTTTCGATGATTTATCGAATGTTGGAACGTTCGAGTATCGAATCGCGAGTAAAATGTACATGGTATCTAGGCGCGAACATCGAATCTGCGAGTAAAATCTCCATTACAGCCTATACGCGAGTATCGAATCTGCGGAGTAAAATGGCCATGTTACCTGAACGTTCGAACGCGAAAGCTCGAAAGTAGCGCACGTGAGAGTAAAATCGATTTTACTTAAGTCCTGGATTGGAACATGCTCCCCAGACCATTTCCCAGGTCCCACAGCCATTTACATTGCTACCATTAATATTTTAGTTGTATTTGACTCGAACTTTTCAAACTATTTGCCTCCCATAGACTTTAATGGGTCCGTTTTCGAACTTTCGAACTTTTACAATAGTTCGAAAGTTCGAAAACGGACCGAACTTTCAATAGTTCGACCATCTCTAGTGGTCCGTAAGAGACCACAAATTTAGTCCAAATTTAGGGGACATGTCCATTCGAGCTTTTGTTGGATTTGAAGGTAAGAACAATCAACACAGTTTGACCACGAATGCCACCGAATTTTAGCCTGATTGACCGAAATATCGTATGTTCGGGTGATAAAATATCAGCCTGTGTTTACCTAGCTTTACACTGTTATGATTACTCCTTATCTTACCAGAAGATGATCCATAGATAGACGATTAGAACTGCAAGTTTCAAAAAAACACGATTGGGTGGAATTTCTGGGAATTCCAAAAGTTGGAACTTTTAAAAATCAAGATCGAAAAGTCGAAAATCGGGGTCAAAAAAAAAAATCTGCTTTATTGGGTTCTAATTCTAAAGTGGAATAAATCTTGCCGGTTCATTTCTAGTCCCCAGTTGGGATTGACCTTGGTTTTAATTTTGAAATTTCATTAACCACCGAAGTTATCTCTGTTCCACTAACGTGCAGATGGAATGAAATCTGGTAAGTTGTTTATCCATAATCCCCATATCAAATTAGATCTACTGTAGCTATACATATCAATGATACTTGACCAATTCTGATTGGATTTTTGGAATATTGACAAGGTCTGGTGGACAAAAAAAACCATCAACAATGCTGTCAGCATCACAGTTTGACTTTCCTGATTTCCATTGGTCATTATCAACTCCTATTACTAAGTAGAGGAACTGATAGATCAGGCCCCTTTATGGACACATACCGCATATGGGGGAATGGTCAGGGCTATGCAGTTATCACATGTTACCGACAGATATGGAATCTGTTTTACACATGCAATTGTAATACAAGGGATGTCCTTACGCACATTAAAAGAGGAAACATCTATGTATGTTTCTTATTTGGCACAATAGTAAGTTTTATTTGTTTAATATTCAAAATATTGAAGTTAACATTTATAAATTCAACTTATTTCATTGGTAGGCAGTCATTATTCAATTCATAGAATCATTATTTCCAATTCCACAAGGCATGGCCACCCCCAAACAAAAATGTCCCCACTACTGACCCCACTGTACAGTGTTTTAAAATCCTTACCTTATATCTCTAAATGTTCCTCCTGCAATATCTGTCCAAAGTCCCAGAAAGTGAAGAGTAGGAGCCTGGCTGTGAGTGAAAACGCCTCTTATTTTTCCTCTGAGAGGTTTCTGGCTTGCTCAGTGCAGCCCTTTCCCTGCCCCCCTCCTCCCTCCCTCCCTTCAGATCCCGTTTGCTTCCCCATGCCCTAGCATGAAAACTTTTTCTGTAGTGTAGTGGACCCTATCCCACTCCCAACCGCTATAATTGTTTGTAAAAAAAAAAGAATCCGAAATACTTACAGAGCCTCGTTCCCCAGTGTTCTGCACTGCCGGCAGCCGTGTCGTGATTGGCTGCCTCTTAGCCGGGGGAACGTAGCTCAGTAAGTACCTTTATGATTCTTTGTTTTACAAACAAATAGACTGTTGGGGGTGGGTAACGGTCCACTACACTACAGCAAAACTTTCTATAAGAGGTGGACATGCCCTTTAACTACTAATGTGTTTGCCAATGATAACTCAAATCCATGGTTTTAGTTAACCAAACCATTGTATACGAATAATATTAACTCAACTGGATTATTTTTCACCAATAATCAAAGTGGCTTCCTCAGTTTAACAAAGTATTAGGGGCATTTCCCAGCATATTATAGAATTATATCTTAATCATCCTAGTTACATAATCCAATTAATATAATCCAGTCACCATGTGCATTGAAACTCAGTTAATTGCTTGCATTACATAGATGTAAATTGTGCTTAAGTAATCTAACCTATTCGATATTATGAAACTTTATCTCATTAATCCACTTAAACTAATTAACGAGAGAGATTGTTATAGGTCTTTTTTCTCAGGATACAGACAAATGCTTTCTCACCGTGAGAGACTATATAGGCTCTTTTCATAACTCAAGAAAAAGGCGCAGACCAAAATTCCAGTGTTAACAAGAAGAACCTAATTAATAGGCACCCTGACATCAGGTGTATCATCAGCATCTATATCTCTGCTGGAGTGGAGAGGCTTACAATGTTTACACAAGCTGCCTTTTGATATTATTATTGCAGTAATAAAAAGAGTGTCTACTGCAATACATAAGTGGCAGACCAAGAAATAAGATGGCCCCAAACCTTTGGATCCAACTAAAGTAAAAAAAAAAAAGTTAAACTGCAGGAGCTGGTTAAGGGAACAAGAGGGTCATATGAAACCATAAATTATAAATACAAAGGTGTTCTTACTCTAATAAGTAATAGACTTTAGGTATTATTTGTAGTTTGGTGTTGTGAGGGGGGTTTAAACTAATTTTATATTTAGTAGTCTTAAAAGGCATATATACCAAGAAACTTGCTTCATCTTAATCTATAATTAAGGGCAACTGTGGTCTCAAAACAATTTAGGGTTAAATTAACGCCGTCAATCACATCTCTGGTGGAGCGTTGTGAAAAAATACATTGGGGTGAATATTCGACTTCCTGTTTCCTGTAGGTTGAGTGACATCACCGACCTCTGCCCCCCCGCTTGCCCCGGGGAGAGAAGCATGCTCAGTTAAGACTTAATGTGGGGAAAATCAGGAAGTACCTGGGGGGGAAATGACAGTTGAGAAAGTGCCTATTAATGCAGGCTAATGCTGGTCACATGACTACAAGCTGGTCACATGGCCAAAAAACAGGAAGTGTTCAAGCAGGAATTAATATTACTAAATCTTTCCAGCAATAACTTCTCATTAGATTTTGTCATCAACAAGGTTTTATTTAGGTTTTTATTTGAAGGTGTGATGGAAGGCTTTTTATATAATTCTTACTAGTTTGAAGATTTGAAGACCACAGTTACCCTTTAGATATATGTAAGTATCAATTACTGAGGTGTGTGTGTTTGCTGCATGCATTCAATCCAGTATTTTTTTGCTCAGGTTCAGTATCCCCCCTCCCTCTCCTCATTTCTCAGACCTGACTTTTTTAAACTGAGCATGCTCGATAATCACTATCGCAAATGCAAAGAAGTTGGAGGAGCACACTATTTCGTTTCAGTGTTTATTTCAGCAAAAAAGACATACAACGTTTCGGGGGATACAAATTCCCCTTCTCAGGGAATTTGTACCCCCAAAACGTTGTACGTCTTTTTTGCTGAAATAAACACTGGAAACAAAATAGTGTGCTCCTCCACTTCTTTGCATTTGCCGTATTGCTGGGCCTTGAGGTGGAATGGCTGGGAGGATTGCACCTACTGACTAAAGGCGTGCCACTGAGGTGTGCTGGAGTGTGTTTTTGGAAGTTTTCGATAATCACTATCACCTAGCACTGAGAGATGGAATTCCCCAACTCTCACTAATACAGTTAGTTACACCCTTCCGTAACAGCAAAATCCAGAACTTACACACAGCAGAGGTTTATATAAGGTACTTAATTGGCAGCTAAAAACATCTTAACTTCAGATTGGATATCTAAGAAAAGAGGACAGAAAAAAAACAAAAAAACGGTTACAGTGATAGTTGGGAAGAATTAGTTTCCATTGTACAAATCCTTTAAGTCCCCCATACACAAGCTCTATATTGAACATTTTGGTTAAATTCAATAGAGTATCAATAATTCAATAAAATATCAAAAACATGTTGGCAGTTTATCCGAATAAAGGAGATCGGGCAAGGCAGAACATTTCCACCAACCCCATCTTCTGTTCCCATCTCTCTTCAAATTCAAGGGGAAATCTGTAGAAAGATTGGGAAGCTCAACTTTTTGATCACTGCACTCAATTGGAAATCCAAACAGAAGAACTTCTGCCGGTGCATGGCTAGATTTACTGTAAAATACCAACAATAACCATTAACCACATCCAAAAATACCAGCAGAAGATATATACTCCTCAGCTGTATTGTATGCGTCTAATTCTTCTAATGATTTCTTGTATTCAAAAAATCAGCAAAATTCTATGTCAGCAATAACCAGACCAATGATTTTCGCCCCCATTGCCCACACCTGGGAGAGCCAAGTGAGGAGCTAGCGACAAGTGTTAAATTGCTGTTTGCTTTTCCAAGGGATTTTAAAAGCTGCTCGAAAATCCTTTACTGATTTAACGTGTTGCCGAGCGTATTGCTAAATGCAGAATTAAAAAAAAATACATTGCGTGTTGCTACACATTTTAACAGAATTAGAGCAACTATGGACTCCCCACAGTTCCTTTATTCAAATTCAGCCATTGGCACCAATATTAACAAGCTCAATAAACAATGGGCCTTTAAGAGGTAAAATTCACAGTCAGCACTGTCTTTATTACGCCAGCCATTTTTCTGCCATCACACAGCTGCGAAATGACTTGTGGGATGTGGGAAAAAAATGGAACTTCCTTTACTCTTCAGAGTCTTTGTTCTGACACACAAAAGTCGGCATAATGTTTACTTCTTTGTTCCTGTGCTAAAAGGTCAGTGCAGGTTTATATGTGACATGTGGGATTGTTTTTAGGAGAATGTGGTTTTATATGCTCAGATTAAGGGATTCTTGAATAAACAATGTTGTTCATGGTGCACATTTTTCCCTCTTATCTTAAAATTCCACATTGGTAGGGAAGAGGTAGAATGGTTATCCGAGTGTTCCAAAATGGAATGTTCCAAACAAGGGGGTAGTTAGTAACACTGGATTATCACAAAGGTTTTAGGTCTATTTCAAGCTATTAGATAGTTAGATGTGTCGGGTATAAAAAAATACCAAGATGTCTTTACTTTTCATCAATGGGCTACTACTCTATCTACACTATAGATAGATTGTGACAACACTAACTCTCTGATATGTGATAAAACAGTGCTGCAGACCACTTGCTGGTGGTGGGGAAAAAGATAATAAATAATAACAGGACAATATACCAGAAACCACTATCCTCATAATGGGATGTACCAATGACATTCTGGCAATAAAAATAAATGGCAAAAGTGCCATCATGACATTGGTACATATGTTGCTGCTGTTGTTTATAGAGATGGGCGAGACTTGGTAGTTTTCTTCCATTTTCCGATTTATGGAACTCAGAGAAAAAATTCATAGGTTTCGGATTGAACATTCAGATTCGGAACCAAGGGGTTCTGTGTCGGATCGCCGGTCCCATCTCTATGTTCTAATTCTTTTGTGTGAACCACCACAAACTCAAAAATTGCATTTTTAAAGTGGTATGTCCCACCCCCCACAAACAAAAAATTCCCATTTATTAAAACACCTCTAAAACTTAGACCTCGCTGGGTTAAAATATCCTCTTTGGCTCCTAAATATACTTACTAAGACCCGTTCCCTCAGCTCTCTGCTCCGGGCCTTTTCCATGCATGGCAGCAGAAGAAGGGGCCGGACCATAGCAGCTTCAGAATTTGTTAGGGTCACATTAAGATGGAAAACATTGATAGTGGCTGTTGGTTGATCGTCTTCAAAGAGAAAAAGAAACTATGGGGGGTATTATATTGCCATGCTCTATGGAACATAAAAGTATTTTTTTTTATTATTATTATATTGTGAATTTATATAGCGCCAACTTTTTTAATAGCGCTTTACAATTACATGTATACATTCACATTAGGCCCTGCCCGAAGAGCTTACAATCTAAGCACATTTATTTGACAGTATGTCTTATTTGTGGGGAGGAAACCGGGAGTGGAGAGTGCCTGGAAGGAAACCCACGCAAGCACGGGGAGAACATACAAACTCCTTGTAGATGTCTCCGAGGGTGGAATCAAAACTCAGGTTTTCAGCTGCTGCAAGGCATCAGTGCTAACCACGGAGCCACATTTGCTGCTATGAGCCCTATTTTGAAACCAAACTTTTTTTTTCTCGAATGTTAATTTTGTCTTTCCAAATGCATTTTAGGAATTTTTGACCATGTTAATAAATACTCTACCACCATTTTGACTAACTCATGCTTTCAAATCCGCAGAATCTGTGGATTTGGTGGTTTCCACTTCGAAACTGGGACTGATTTCTATTCAAGTGGTACAGGGGTGTAAAGCTATATAAATGGGTATAAGTCATGGCGGTGAGTAAACTTTAAGTCCAGTTGATCTAACTAAATACAACAGATATAAATTATCTTAGATTGAAGCTCTTCGGGACAGGGCCTGGTGTGTGAATGTATACATGTAATTGTAAAGCGCTACAGAAGATGTTGCCGCTATATAATCCACAATAATGAATATGATAATAAATATACCATGACCTGGATGAATGAGAACCTTCACAAGCATCATACTGTAGGTTATGATAATAAAAAAGCTCTAGTGTATTAAAGAGACTCCCGATGCTAACATATTGTGTGTTCACTGCCTTTGCATTATTTTGTGAGTTCGACATTACTATCTAGTTCTCTCCTATATAATATCTATAACCTATTAGCGAGTGGATTATCAGTTCCTGTGTGAAGATATGAATCCTCAAGAGTTGTTTTAGCAAGTGAGATCCATTGAAATACAGTAGCCCTATTTATATTCAGACATTCAGCCCCATTGTGTGCTTAGTAGAAAGGTTGTTAGCAGGGCTGTAAACATGTTGTAAAATATGGGAATTCGACCCCAAAACAGTTGTTTCCGAGTTGCTCAAAAAATAAGTTTAGTGTTTGCAAATCCCAGAGAGATCAATTACGTACCGTTCACTTTGTGGTACTGCGCATTGTCAAATTCTTATTAAACAAATCTACAATTCGAAAAAGGTTGAAAAAATGCATTTTTTTTTTTTTTTGTGAAATGGAGAGTGGAAAAACAGCAGCCCCAGGTGATTGCCTATATGGGGGAGGAAATAGGGAAATTCCTACAAACACGCCTGCAAAAATTCCAACAGCTATTAACTATTCATAACTTCAACAATGGCTGAAGGACACAGTCGGATTAATCCAAATATATACACAAGGCCGATAAATATCCTGTAAACAATATCCTTATAAACGTCTTTTAATGATACATCAGTTATAATCAGAGCTTTCCATTTTATCAAAGTCAACAACCACAAAAAAAATGATTCAAACAAAATATACAAAATTATACAGACACTCAGAATAACATTGTCTACAAACCAACATTTACATGTATTATAAGAGAGAAACTTATCACCATGGATATCCTTGACCTGTATAAAGTTTATCATCTTTTTGTATTTGAAAACAGATTGGTAATGTGTAAAATTTTTAAAAGGGACACTTATACTGAAAAAATTAATTTTCCTCATCTTAATCTATAATTGAATATATGTACACTTACTCTGATTTGTGTGTGTTCTGCATGCCTTCAATCCAGCAACATTTTGTTTAGGAGCAGTATCCTCCCCTCCCTCTTATAACCACTCCCACTTCCATCTGACCTGACTTTTCCCCACAAACCAACTGTTCAACCCTGCACACGGCATACAGCATTTCAACTGTCAAAACTCTGTCACCATTTCAGCTACAGTAAAACTAAAAAATTTAAGATGTTTTAGATTGGATATAGTTATAAAGAAATAGGGGGCAGATCAACAAAAAAAATGATACAGTGGTGGTTGGGAAGAATTATGTTTCCAGTAATGGGCAATTTAAAATAACTTTTTTTTCAGTATAGATGCCCTTAAGTAGATCCTTTGTGTGTTCTGTCAGTGTATTGTATTGAGGGCCTGCAGTTTGTTCCCTTTTTGGTTACAGATCTCGGGAAAAACAGAAGAAGATCCGAAAATGGGTGAACAGTATAATTATACGGATGTCAAGGCACAGGACAAGGAACAGATACCAGGTGGGTAGGGATGCATGCCAAACTAAGCACATAAATAATACTAGATATGCAGAAGAAGAAAAGAAGAATGCTGCACACACTATATGCAAAATATATATACAAGCCCTTTATAAATCATGGCACTATTATGGGACATAACACCAGGACACAACCAAGATTTAAAACACTATATACAAAACAATGGTCCCTAGTTCGAATGATAATAAAGCTAGTGCAGTATCCCAAAAGGGTCACTAGTAGTATCTCAAGTTCAAATGTATAACTTCTCTGCCCAACTACTGTCAGCCAGCCGCGAGTCCCCA